>CAJQZJ010031764.1:5427507-5466177 GCA_907164525.1 Lophiomys imhausi
ATGGTGAGGAATGATGGTGGTGGTGGTGATAGTAATGACAATGGTGAGGAATGATGGTGGTGGTGGTGATAGTAATGACAATGGTGAGGAATGATGGTGGTGGTGGTAAAAGGATGGTGATGACTGTGGTGGTAATGGTGGTGGTGAGGATGAAGGTGAGGATGAGTATGATGGTGGTGGGGATTATGATGATTCAATAGCTAGCTCATTTGCACTTCTGCCCAAAACTTGAGCCACATGTCATGGAGTCTTGGCAAGGATATTTCCTGGCAAATTCTCTTCTGGAATTAGCCATGATTTCCCATGTGAGGATGCTAAGGAACGTGGGGATACCCTAACTCATCCATAGTCCTAGTTGGTAGGCAGCAGAGCCAAGCCTGGTACCCAGTTCCACCTGACACTGCAGCTCCATGGGCAGGATGCGAAGGTGGCTGTGTACAAGTGTATTATGGGGGCTCCAAGGTGCAGCTGGCATCATCTTGGTCTCCTGAACCCTCTCTATGACCTTGCCTCATTGTTCCCAAGTTTCTGCATGCAGATGGGGGCTTGTATATATGGCAGTACTTGAGAACCGATCACTTACTTTTTCCCATAGTCATCCTGAGGTCCACAGCTTGCTTCCAAGGGCTGGGCTCTGGGGCAGTTTAAATTCTCATATAGATAGGTGGGCTAGAAGAACAGTTCTGACTGTGTGTGTGTGGGGGGGGGGAGTACATGCCTATGATCTCAGCCTATGGATTTGTGTCCAGTCTGGGCTACATAGCAAGACCCTGTCTCAAAACCCAAACCAAACAGAACAGTTCTGAAACTAGACAGACTGGGACCCACATTCAACTTCAGCACTTTATGGCCTTGGCCAAGAGGGAGTCTTGGTCTTTCCTTTCAGTGTCTTTGACAGGTGGTGACATTGACACTGCTCAGAGTTGTGGTGTATGAATGCACAGTGTCCAGCAATGGTGACATTGGCTGACATCGATGTTTGTCACTGTTGCATCCTGAAACTCAGTACCTCCCAGACAAGGCCCAGAAATCTGCTTGAGTTCTGTTTCATGACAGGTGCTTGACCCAGAGAAGGACCCTCACCTTCAGTTGCCCTACAGTGGAGGGCTTGCTTGTGGGGACAGAGACGAAGAGGTCCAGTTGCCTCCCAAGCTTACACAGCTGATTTGATGACAGACTGGACATGGAGGTCCATCTGGACTCTCCAACCATCTTCTTTTGTATACTAGGACCTGCCGGCTTTCTTGGCTCCAGAAGTGCTGACTGGGAGGATGTTTCACTGCTGGAGCAGCTGGAGGGAGGTCAGGTTCAGGGCAGGTCTACTGCATCCCACCCTAGTGCTTTGTGCTGCTAGCTCGCTGGCCTTGAGCTGTGGACACTGACCTAAGCCATCTTTAGCTGCCAATGTCACAGGTTCAGGAACATGAAGGACAGAGAATGTGACTTCTGTCTCTCTGTGGCCACATGGTGCTGCATGGAGAGGGGGAAGGCAGGGTCATCTGAGCTGGGCTCATCTAGTTCACTGTGGTGACAAGTTGCAGGTGACAGAGGGAGGGTAACACTGCTCTGCAGTGGCCACGCCCCCCCCCCCCCAATATGTGTTTGTGTGTCAGTCCTCGCCTTCCGCCTTACTTCAGACTGTCTCTTGTCAGTCTCTGTATGTGCCAGGCTAGTTGGTCTGTCTCCTCCTTCCACCTCCCCAGCGGATTGCTGGGGTTTCAGATTATGCTTCCACATCCAGCTTTGCATGACCAGCTTGGCTCCCAAGGCCCCACCTCTATCAGCTTTGAGCCTATAGGATTTTCCAGTCTTTAAATTTCTAGGAGGCCAGAACAGCCTAGTTCCGTCCATCAGAGCCAAGTTCATGAGGCCGTGGCGCCCCCTGCAGGCTATGAATAGAGGTACAGTTACCTCAGACTTCCCCATGACTAGTGTGTTTTTTGATTGTTTTAACTTTTGGTAAACTTTTCTTCTTTTAAATTCAAGTAAAACAAATATTTGTATAGTTCACTGATGCTTAGAGGACAGCCTGAAAGGTTTCCATAGAACAGACTTACCGTGGACATAAGAGCCCTCATCCAAGACTGGATTCCTTCTTTCTTGGGATTCATGGAAGATTGTTTCTGGGACAGCCACAGATACGCTGACCCAAGGATTTACTAATTTCTTCAGGTTTCAGAGCTTCATATAAACCCCACATACCCACCATCTCCAACATCATCTTTAGATGCCTTAAAACTCCCAACACAGCAACGTGACTGCCATGGGATAGTTTGTTCACCCATCTATCCATCCATCCACCCATCCACCCATCCATCCATCCGTCCGTCCGTCCGTCCGTCCGTCCGTCCGTCCGTCCATCTATCTATCATCTGTCTGTCTGTCTGTCTATCATTTTTATGATGTATTGTTTAGTGAATATTGACAACTCAACAATTCTAGTCTATATAAATAAACAGGTGTGTTTTCAGGCTGGTTTCATCTACAGATGTAGAATTGGGGATTCAGAACCTGAGGGCTTGGAGGTCAGTGGTGTTACCACCCACCCAGAGGCCCCTCCCTCTAACTGATTTTCAAGTTCGAGAGCCACAGGCAAATTTTACCTGTGTCCATCTTCTTATCCATGGATTCACTAGTAACATGTGTTTTCTACCTGGCTTCTTTCACCCATTAGAAATTGGTGTGTTCACCAGATCACAGATACCCTCATAGCTGAGGCCATCTGCTTGTAATAGACACAAATGTACCCATAGTGGGTTGGGGATGATACATTATTGTGTATGTATACTGTGGGGCTTTTACAACAAGAAAGTAGGTTTATGATTGCTATGGGTGCAGTACTAAGGGATCTTCGCTGAGCTCCACAGTATCCATCTGATGTTCAAGTGTATCTTAGGGTCTTCCCTGTCAAGGTATGAGTGAGTGAAGCCTTTGATGGAGTATTCTAGAACCTTCTCAAACTGCTTCTGTGGACTCAGCCAAAGCTATTCCAAGTTCCTAAGGGCAGCTCTTGAAGTGTAAACATCTCTCAGCTTAGCCATCCTCAAGGCTAGGTACAATTAAAAGCAATTGACCCCACAGGACAGAAAGTAAACCCACAGCTATATCTCAGACTCGGGGAAGACAGGGAAAGTGCCATGTCCAGACCCCACCTAATGCCATCAGTCCCTCTGGACCCTGATGGAACTGTGAGTCCCCGGCCAGCAGCACCTATGAGATGGTCAGAACTACAGAACCCCATTTTCCAACCAGGGTCTGCTGCCTGAGAGACCCTGACTTCAGGGCCCAGGAAGCTGCCTCACCAAGCCTTGTTAAGATACTGGTGTGTACCCAGAGACTGAAAACCCTCAAGCAGTCCCGCCTCTTGTCACAGGCGAGTTTTGAGTAAGCGTTTAACTGTGGGCAACCTTATCTGGCTGTAACTAACCCTTTCAGGGCAAGCTCAGAACTGTGTGGACATGGAGCTGAGTGTGGCCTCCTGCACTCTTGTGGTCTAATGAGCACAGAAAGACTGGTGCACGAATGCTTTTCCAGGCTATGACTTGTCCATCAATACTGTTCCAGGCTGAGATGAATGCAGTGAAAATCAAGTCTGAGCTGCTAAGGCTTCTCGGTAGAGGCGAGAAGCCCCAGATAAGTCCTTTCTGAATGGATAATCTGAGCTGAAACGGAGGCTGAAGAACATTTAATTAAGGAAAAGGTAGATGCTGGATGTAGCAGACACATCTGTCATTCACGCATTGGGAACCTGAGGTGGGAAGACAGTGAGTCTGAAGCTAGCCTGGGCTATGTAGCAAGAGCCTGTCTCAAAAACAAACAAACAAACAAAACAAAAAATCAGCAACAACAAAACACAACAAATCAGAAAGGGACAGAGCACTGTAGATAGAGGCAACCTAGCATCTTTAAAAGCCCTGTTGTTGGGTCATTGGATGGAATGACATTTACCTTCTCCAGCAAACACAGAGACTTTTAACCTCTTCCTTTTGACATTCAAGCCATGACCTTTATGGAGGAAACATCTGATCTAGCTCTTCTTCATCTTCATTGTGGAATCCTTATCATTTCTTGCCACCACAGATCAGTGGCTCCCTATGGCCCATGGTGACCCTGTTAGTGTTTGTCAAAAAAAGTTTTATTGGAACATGGCTGCACCCTTATTTCCCATACTCTTGTATCTACTTACACATCATGAGAACAGTGCTGATTAGGTGTGATGGGACAGCAGAGCTTCCTAAGGAAATGTTGTTAATGAATGCCGAGTTTAGGCATTGTACCTTGTACCTCAGTTCTCCAATTCTGGGTTGCTCTGTTGTCCTGATTTTTCTTCCACCAGACAATCTCCCAGCATTCTTGAGACTTTTTGTCACTGTGACAAATCTCTGGGATGTCAACCGAAAGGGGAGGGATTACTTTTGGCTCTTGGTTGCAAAGGTTTCAGCCATGATCACTGAGTCTGAGTGAGCCAGAGGAACAGGGTGGGATTGGAGAACAGAGAGGTCTCCTCAACGTGGGAAGGAGGAAGAAAGAGATGGAATGGGACCAAGGTAGAACTGTCAAAGGCCCACCCTCAGTGACCCACTTCTTTCTAACCAGGCTTGCCCACTAAAGATTCCACAGCCTCCCCAAATAGCACCACCAACCAGGGACCAAGTGTTCAAATGTGAGTGCATGGGCCCATTCCAGATTCACTTCACAGGCCCCTCCCCTCCTCCTGCAGGATTCCTGTTCTGGTCAATGAGTCCACCTGAGACCTGCATTGTTAGAATTCACAGGTTCAAGCATCCTTCATCCCAAACACGTTAGGTCAGAAGTGGTTTGGATTGATGATGTCTGCAGATTTTGAGGCAATGGTGAATTTATAATGAACTGCCTTGGAGACAGAGCTTAAGCAAGAAACTTATAACTCAGGTACCCTTAGACCCATATTGGAAGGCAACTTTGTAAAAACAATTTCAGAATGGCTATGTTTTGAATCTGGTGTAGACTTTTATTTTCTTTATTCAGTATTGGGCAAGGAGCTCAAGATCTTACCATTGGTAGACAAGTGCTTCATCATTGAACCATGACCCCAACCCTACTGGGGGATTCTAGACAGGCCCTCTACTGCTGAGCTCTGACCCAGCTTAGGTATGGAATTTTCTATTTGTGGCATTATGTTAGTGCCCAGGAATCTGGATATTTGGATGAGGGATTTTCAATCCATAGAAAGAATTATGTTCCATTTTGAACTGTGTGCACACACAGAGAGAAAGTACTGTGTCAGTCTTGCTTAGTTGCCAACTCTCCCTTCTATGGGTTGTTGCTTCCTGATGCTTATTAACAGTGTTTTTCAGGCATACCCAGGCTGGGCAAGGGTAATGGGAGTGGGGCATGAATGACAGCACCGATCTGGGAAGATGGATGGAGCTGCCTCTCTTTCCCCCTCAGAGAGACCAGGCTGAGCATTGACGCAGCAGGATGTTCTCCTTCTCTGCTCATTAAAGTTTAATGTTTGAAAACGTCCCCATCGCCTCTATTAGAGACCCGGAGCTCAAATACAGGTAACCACATCAGAGGCTGATTAAATCTTTCCCTTTATGCCAGTTTGAGGGAAGGTGTTTTTTTTTTTTTTTTTTTTTGCAGCCGTAGCCAAAATACAAAATGAGCCACCCTGTCGTGTTTGTTGCTGCTCTAGAGCAGACAGCGAACAGAGAATAGAGACAAAAAGGGATTTATGAAAGCCGGTGATAAACAGGCTTCTTATGAGGCCATGAGGATTCCAGAGGGGTTCACTTCATGGTAGAGCTGCGGCTGGCCCCAACTTGGAGACAATGTGTCTTTGTCTAGTTTATAATCCAAGACTGGGTAATGCATCCCGGCTAGGGCTCCAAAAGGAAAATTGAGCCTGATGTTTGTGTGTGCATACACGTTCAGTGTATGTGTGTGTGTGTGTGTGTGTGTGTGAGAGAGAGAGAGAGAGAGAGAGAGAGAGAGAGAAAGAGATAGAGAGATAGAGAGAGAGAGAGGTTGACATCTTATGTCTTTCTCTATTGCTCTATATCTTATTTCTTGAGACCAGGTCTATCAGTACCTGCAACCCACTAATTGGCGAGGCAGGGAAGCCAGAGAGCCCCTAAGGATCCTCCTATCCCCCCCCCCACACCTAGTGGTAGGATTACAGGCATATATCACCACGCCTGGCTTCTCATTCTGGTGGACAGAATTCAGGTCCTCATACTCGCTCAGTGGATATTTTCCCGACCTATCTTCCTGGCTTCTGGACCTGAATTTGTTATATTCATTCTCCCAGATAAGTCTGTGCTGTCTGGTTGATGAATCCTGTCCTCATCTCAACACCTTCTTCCCCGAATTGCAGCATTTAAATTCCAGTCTTGACTGTAGGGTATGGAGGTTGTGTCACCTGGTATCAGGGACACATCACCAGGCTGGCCTTCCCGTAATGACAGAGACAAGGAAATACTGAGTGAGCGCTACCGCAGGGCGTGGGTGACCGATGGACTCAGGGGCATCAATGGACCTTTGTGCCCCAAAGTCTGAGTGTCTGCTTGGGGAGAACTGCAGTGAGCTCTTGGGTCTATGGGCAGAGGGGACAGTAGCAGCAGGTCTTGTTTCTGCACCTCCTCCCTCTCCCTTAACATCTCTCTGAGGTGGACCATTTGCTAAGTCCATGAGCCAGCAAGGAAGAGCCACATTCTCTTGCAGGAATGCTTGCAGTGACTCAGTGGAGCAAGTGGAGTGTGGGGTAGGGCCCAGATGAAAGCCGGGTGGAATCAGACACCCAAATCCCAGCCTGGGTATCTGGGGTGACTGTTTGAAGCACCTTAGAGAGCACTGGGACCAGAAGTGGAGCTTTGCTAACCCACAAAGCCTGCCTTCTAGCCTCTCTTCCTTTCCAGCCAGCTCCCACCTCCTAAAGCTTCCAAGACCCCTCCAAACACCACCACCTGCTGGAGACCATGTATTCAAACCCATGATCCTGTGGAGCATATTTTGGACTCAAATTACAACATTGAGTATTTTCATCAGTGATTATCCCACTTATTTGGTGGCCCTTGGTGGGTGAGTCAGACCTCTTTGGTCATAGATGGGATCACAAGGCTGGAGTGGAGCAGGGCTCAGTAAACACTTTGAAGAGTAGGTTTATCCTTCGACAATCTGGCATTGCCTGAGAGTTCAGCTTGTATAACTGCTATGCGTTTACTCACCCCATTCCAAGGTTGAGATTAATTTCCATGTATAGCTCATTTTCAATTAAAAAACACATAAACCACAGCCAGGGTGTGAATCCATTTCTGTGAAGCAGAAAGATCCAGACCATGGATTTCATCATTGGCTGCCATCGATTTCCCATGAGTCATAATTACATTTTACCCACAGCATCTGCAGTAAGTGATATTTACATCTGCAATTATCCTGGGCAACTTTTAATGTTAAATTTGTTTTGCTTTGTTTTTTGGGGGGAGAGGGGGATATTTGAGGAAATTGCATTTTTTTGGTAAAACTTTGCCACCCTCCCTTTTTGTCCACACAGTTCTCTTTCTCATATGAAATAATAACTTTGCAATCAGAGCCCTGAACCATTTTATAAATGAAGTTTGAATTGACATTTCCACTGGCGGGGATGGCAATTCTCATTGCTCTCCAGGCTTGGTGCATTTAGATCTGTTCTTGAAATTTTATTTTGCTATTATTATCTTCGAAATCCTTTGGGGCCTTTTCCTCTTTGATAAGACAGCTACTTTTCCTGTTCCTTTGGCCGTGCCTTGTACACAGCTCTCAGGAAATCCAACTACGTTTAGTTTGGTGCTCAAGTCTTTTGTGGGTCCAGGTGGCCTGTCTTTTGTGGGTTCTGAGATACGCTGAAACCTTGATGTGTGCTACTGCATGTTCAACAGGTTCCCCCCTCCTGTGTATGTGCGTTCATATTTGTATGGAGGCACACACGTGTGCTATTTGTATGGAGGCACACACGTGTGCATGTGGAAACTAGTCAACCCCACATGCTGCCCTCAAGTGCTCTGCACTTTGTTTTGTTTTGTTTTGTTTTTTTTTTTTTTTGAGACAGGGTCTCTCAATAAAATCAGAACTCTCTGATTTGGCTTGGGAAATTGGCTAGTGAGCCCCAGGGACCTCCTGTCTTCTGTCTCCCCAGCCCTATGATTGCAGGTGTGGACTGCAATGCTTATTCATTCATTCATTCATTTATCTATTTATCTATTTATTGTTTTCCACTCATGGGGTACTGGGATCAAATCCAGTTCGTCATAACCATGCTTGTGCAGCGAGTACTTTATTGACTGAACCGTCTCCTCATTTCCCCCTCCCCCAATAGTTTTCTCATTCCCTTCCTGGAGTTTCTAACCTAGAAGAAGCAAAAGAATATTTAGATGGGAGTCTGTCTAGGGGTGAGGGTAGGAGAGAGGCCGTAGGGAGAGAAACTGGTTCTGAGCATTATGGTGTGTTTGGAAGGCTCCGTGCTGGAAACCTTATCCCTGATTCATACGTCTGTGGCCTAATTCATGTATCTGCAGCTGGGGCCTTTGGGAGGTAATTGGAATTAGATGAGGTCACAAGGGCTGGGTCCCCTGTAGGTATTAGTGGCTTCTTATGTGTAGGAAGAGAGAGCCCAGTTGGTACTTTTGCCCTGTCCTACCATGAAACCTACCTTGCTGTTGCTCCAGCAGGAGAGGTACCTGTGGAGAACCAGGTGGGGCAAGGGAGATTTGAAAGAGAGGGTCACAGAATGCTGCCTGAGGGGCTCCTGTCCCTGTGCTTTACTGCCCACCTGTCTCCTGTCATGTGTCCTCAGGCTTGTTCCTCCAGGGGGACTCTACCACTACTCCAACTCCGCAGACTTCATTGAGTGTCCCTGTGGTGACCACATGCAAGTGGTTCCTGGTGGTCTGCAGTCTGTGGATCCAACTGTTTTTGAAACTGGGTCTCATGTAGTCCAGGCTGGCTTTGAACTCTGGATAGGATGACCTTGAACTTTCTGAATCTCCTGCCTCCGGCTCCCAAGTTCTGAGATCATAGACATACCTATAATGTCATTAACATAGAGATGACCAATGCCTGGGTCACGTGGTTCTGGCAATTCCACTGAGGACCGTGTGTGTGTGTGTGTGTGTGTGTGTGTGTGTGTATTCTTTAGGTAAACACTCTACCAACTCTCTCTTCCTCCCTCCCTCCTCTTTCCACTCTTCTTCCTTCCCTTCCTTCCCTTTGATTTTTTTTGAGACAGGATCTTTTTTAGTATGTAAGAATAGCCTTAGATTTGGGATCCTCCAGTGGCAGGAGTCATTCAAACCACAGCCATGATTATTATAGCTTTTGAGATTACGAGAGGCAGATGACTGACAACTGTAGGAGTTACCAGAGGGAGGCTGTGGATAGCTAAAGCAAGGGCAGAAATCCTGAGGAGTTTCACAGAGTAGAAGGTGAGGGCTGTGGTGTTAGTGAGGGCAGCTGGTGTGGGCAGAAGGCTCAGGATGTATTTGGTTGACCTTAAAGTACAGGTGTGGAGGTGTGAATGTCCCCTAGCACTGTGGGAGAGCTGATGGAGAGGAGGCTTCCCAAGGTGCTTTGCGGAGGGTGTGTTTCCCAGTGGATGGGGCCAGGTGGGGAGGAGGCTTCCTCAGGCTTCGGGAGGGTCTGGGGAAGGACTTGGTGTCAGGACTCTTGCTCCAACTGGCATACCTTGGTCCAGAAGCCTACTGTGTTTAGTCAGGTCCGCCCTGAGACCTGCCTTTCATCTCTAGTACTGTAGGTGGCAGCAGAAGACTATCTGTGTAGGGTGGATGATGGGGAGTTTAATCAGACCCGCAGCCTCTGGAGGGTTATCTCATGGTCACGCGGGAGCTGGCTGAAGCTGACGGTGACAGCCCCTAGCAGGCACCAACCCTGTTAGCAAGTTCTCTATTGAGTTACCGGGTTTGCAGATGGTTGCCTAGACTCCCCACGCTGGAGCCTGGATGGCTAATCAGACCCATATCAGCCCCACACTCCAGGCTCTTCCCTGCCTCAAGGGAGAAAGGGAGGCTAGCCGACAGAGTGCTTTGTTTTTTTCTTTTGCTACTTCCAAGTATCCCCAAATCACATAACGCTCCTACAGTCTTTGACCTTCCTTCCCGATTCTCTGCAAGCTTAAGCTTCTAATTGGTCAGAGGCGAAGAGCCCAGGGCTGAAAAGCCTCAGCCCAGTCCATGTCGTGTCTGTATCACCCCCTACCCCCACCCCGACTCCCTTCTCCAGGAGCACAGAGCTAGGGCAGAACCTCGGGCTTCTGTGTCCTGCTCTGTGATTTCAAGCTACTATAGGATTAACCTGATTTATTCACCTTTGCAAACTTTTGTTATTGTGGCAGGATCTGAGACCTTCGGTTTTGAGCAGAAAGTTGTATCTGTGAGAAGTCAAGCTGGTCCACAACCTCTGTCTTCTTTCTCACTTTCTTTGACATCACATTGATTAACTAAGTAGTTAATTAATTAACTTATTTGTTGTGTGTGTGTGTGTGTGTGTGTGTGTGTGTGTGTGTGTGCATGCATGAAACATCACAGGTGTGGCTGGTGGTCAGAGGGCAATTTGTGGGATTCAGTTCCCTGATTCTACTGCGTGGGTTCTGGGGACCAAACTCAGCTCATATCAGGCTTGGTGGCAGGCTCCTTTACCCAATGAGCCATCTCAACATCCCTCTCTTATTTTGAGTGACAGGTTTTTTTTTTATTACTTATGTTTCTATGATTTGATTGTGATATTTTCTATTGATTTTTAAAATTATCATACAAAGTATTAAATATCATTGTGACATTTTCAGACAAAGTGTGTTTTAATAGTTTTTTCTTCTTCCTCATCTCTTCTAACCCATGCTACCCCAAGGACCCTCAAATCTCTTTTCTATTTCTGTGTTCCCTTGTGTCCTCCCCATACATGCCTGCCCCTGTCCTTTCTCAGCACCTGTTTTTACCCTCTCTTGGTCATCTTCCTAGTTATTTAGGCTTTTACCCATGTGCACACACCCATTTTTAGGTATACATTACAAACTAGGGTCTGCGTACGAGAGAGAGAACATGGGGTTTTTGTTTTTCTGCTCTATTCCAAATAGCCAGGGAATGGAAGCAGCCTAAATGTCCATCAGCAGAAGAATGGATAATGGAAATGTGGTTCATACACATAATGGAATTTTATGCAGCTGCGAAGACAAATGAAATTGCAGGAAAATGAATGGATGTGGGGAGTGGAATATTTTTAAAACTTTATCTTATTTATCATTAGTGTGTGTGGGGACACGCATGTGCCATGGCATGTCTGTAGATGTAGGTTCTACAGCCCCAATCTTTGCACAGCAAGTGCTTGGGCCACTGGCTGTCCTGCTGGCCCTTGAATGGAAGCTTCATTGAGAAGTAGTTCCTACAGTACAGCTTGCCTATTTAACATGTACAAGACAGCGATTTGAAGTATACTCACAGTGGGTCTGCCGTCACCCCCTTGTGTTTTAGAACATTTCGATTACCTGCGAGGAACCTAATATGCTTCACCCTATCCTTGCTTCCCTCAGCCCTAGGCAACCCATGATCCACACTCATCACTGTGGATTTGTCTGTTAGGCTCAGCCTCTTCCCTTCTTTGGGGAGTGAGTGTCAGCTGGCCCTCCTCTATTATTGCAAGGATCTGGTTCCCAGTACCTCTAGGGTTGGCTTGTGGCTTTCTCTCAGCCATTCTGAGGCTTGGGGCTGTGTCCCCAGAGGAGGAGAGGACGGGAAGACCTGCCAAGCAGTCCTTGTTGTTCACAGCGTAAGTGGCTTGGCTCCGAATTACTTATTTCAAACTCAATTTGTGGCCTTGCCAAGAGCAGCCACATCCTTGAAGCATGTAACCCAATTACCACCATCCCTCCCTGGTCCCCAGAGCTAGGAGTTTAGTGTGGGCAGCCTCCCTGGGCCCGACAGCTGCCAGTTGGGAGATGGTGAGCCTGCCAGGAGCACTGAGCCTGGGACTCAGCTGTGAGACACCTGCCTGGCTTGGCTCTGGATCTGGTTATCAAGGATGCTCTCTGTGTTTGTGTCCAGGCCAGAGATGGGTGGATGGTACTCACTTTTAGGACCACACTGCTATCCATCCCAGCACTGAGCCTTCTGTATAACCTCCTCAATTTTCTTCTTTCGAGAACCCCAGTATCTTGTCAGATATCATGAGGGAAGCCCTTTGGCCAAACACTCTGACCAAACAGGCATTAGCACACAAGAGCCTGTGTACCACATACATCTGCTGAGTGCCTGCTAGGTGCCAGGTGGTGCCTGAGGCATTAACCTGTAAGAGCCTCTCTGTACTTAGGCTCCTAGAGAACACGGACCAAGGGTTGGGAAGATGGCTCGGTTAGTAAATGCTTGGATTATAAGCATGAAAACTTGACTTAAATTCCCCAAACCCATATAAAAGCCATAGGGACACTTGTAATCCTAGGGCTTGAGAGGAGACTAGTGATTTTTGGAGCTCTCTGGCCAGTCAGCTTAGCCTGCTCAACGAGATCCATGCCAATGAGAGACCCTGTTTCAACAAATAAGTTGGTAATGCCTGAAGAATGACACCCAAGTCATTCTGTGTACCTGGAAACACTTTCATAGTCCCTGAACCCACATGAACACACACACACACACACACATTCTCTCTCTCCTAACTCCTCCTCACCTCCCCCACAGAGAATGAAGACCAGGCTTATCTTTAGTGAAGAGGACCCAGCTAATATGAATGCAGAAGCTAGAGCTGGAGGGAAGCTACTACGAGGTCATTGACACAGCTTAGCAGAGGCCAGCTTGGTGAAGGAAGCATTTTTTAATTAACTCTTCCAGACCATGTAGATCTCTGGATTTGTGAATGCCAGGGCTGACGTGAGGAGAACTACAGGGCCTGGGCTGCTGCAAATCTGGGCACATTCATCCAGAAGACACTGGCATCATCTGTGGATGGAGCAAAGAGCCACCAAGTGGCATGTTTCTTATGAGTGTATTGTGCAGCTTAACATTAGGCCTATAAAAAGAAGAAACGACAGCCAGGCATGACTGCACACCTGCCCTCCCAGAGCTTAGGAGGGTGAGGCAGGAGGATCACAACATCCTTAGACTTCAAGGCTCAGCTTCAGATTATGTCTCAAAAAAAAAAAAAAAAAAAAAAAAAACAAAAAAAACCAAAAAACCAAAGCAAACTGATCATGCTAGCAGATTGCATTCAGACCAAATGTCGACTCTCCTCTGGGTCTCTGACCTGCTTGGTGGCTCTGTGGACATCAGGCTGCCAGCTGACACAGCTGAGAGGCCCAAGTGCTCCGTAGATCACATCATTCCTTGTCTCCATGGCCAGAAACCACAGTGCTCGTTGTAGCTTGGCTTTGAATTCTCTAATGATGTCCCGTGATCAGAACAATTAGCTGGCTGTCCCAGGAGTTCTGTCACCCAGTTCTGGACATGACACTGCAGGGAAGGTGATGAGGGCAGCAGAGACTCTTTCACTGAAGGGTCAAGCCTGTCTCCCAGGTCTGAGATCTGCCAGGCAGCCAGCATGCTCCCTTCCAGCACTGTGCTGATGTCTGAGATCAGGAAGGTCACGTCACTAACGGGGGTGATTGGGGGAAATGCTGATTAGTTTCTAATATCAACTCTAGCCCCCTATTCCTCCACATTTTAATGAGTTCTATTCTCATGGAACAGTCAAACAACAAACACAAACTCAACCAGACCCAACCAGACAGAAACAAAAAAGCATGAACTTGATATTGCAGGATGTTAAAATGCCTTCTCACAGCCTCTCCAACTCATCTCAGGTTAAATTCTAGAGTGTCCCATCTCTCTGAGACTGGATGGCACTCGGCCATGGACTGCAGAGCCATTGACCTGTCCCCCTGCCCACTCAATGACTGATCTTGTGTCTTGCTAACATTGTCGCTCATGGGATCCAGAAAATGGTCTCTTAGATCAGTCTGCTCCTGAATGGGGAGACGCCTGCAGCGTCCACCAGCAGGTCCCTAAGCATTTTTGTAACCCCAGATTCTAGAATGATCTGTGTGAGTGAGACACAGAGCCCTTCACTGGGGTCATGACTCTCCTGACTTCTCCTACCCCTCCTGGGGGGGTCTCACCTTGTGGGAGAGTCCACATAGAGACGTGTGGCTTCTGTACTCAGGGTCCAGCATGCACAGGATGTCTTCTCCCTTTCCAGTCTTTACATGTACCCCAAAAGATGAAGAGAGAGAAAAACTCATGGTTGGAGTGCCTGGTGCTTTACCGATGGACTACAACCCACGGGCTCTGGCTATGTCTGGAGGGGCTGTGTGGGTGGCTTCTTCAGAGATGAGCCCCAGGCTCAGCCTCCCATCTCCATCCAGGGTCTCTTTGTTGAAAGCCTTTCCTCCACTGCTTTCCTCTCTGCCTCAACCCTGCTTCCACATTTGAGTCCGTGAGTCCGTGAGATGTGTGTGTGTGTGTGTGTGTGTGTGTGTGTGTGTGTGTGTGTGTGTGTGTGTGTGCATGATACATTTACATGCATACATAGGTGTATGGAAGTCAGAGGACAATCGTGCACATAATTTTATAGGTGATATTTAATTTCATTAATCTATTGCTATAACAAAACTCCTTTACAAAAAGCAAATTAGGGGGAAAAGTGTTTCTCATCAGCCCAAAGTTCCAAGCTATAGTCTATCGTTGTGGGACAGTCAAGCAGGAACTTCAAACAGCTGGTCACTTCACATCTGCAGTCAGGAACATCTAGGATTACAAGCATGTATGCTTGCTTGTGCTCAACTTGATTTCTTCACTCTTATTTTTTGTTTTTCAAGACAGGGTTTCTCTGTGTAACAGCCCTGGCTGTCTTAGACCAGGCTGGCCTCAAACTCATAGAGATCTGCTTGCCTCTACCTACTGAGTGTTGGGATTAAAGGTGTGCACCACCCTGCCCAGTGATTTCTTCACTTTTATATAGTTCAGGATCCTCAGCCTAGTGAATGGTGTCACCCACAGTAGGCTCAGTCTTCTATCAATTCAGGTAATCAAGACAATCCTCCCTAGACAAGCCCACAAGTCAACTGTACCTAGACAGTTCCCCATTTAAAAACTGTTTTCTCAGGTGATTCTAATCTGTGTAAAGCTGACAATTAAAGCTACCATCACAGGCACCTTCAGCATTTTGTTTAGGTCAAGATTTCTCACTGTCTTGGAATGAGACAGTGACACAGGCTAGGCTGGCCAGCCAGCAAGCTCGTCAGATTTCCTTGACTTCACTTCCTAGTTCAGTAATACTGGGATTATAGGTGTGAGCCCCTGTGAAAGATGCATTTGGGGAAAAGCCTTTTTTTTTTCTCAGCCCCCATTTGTGTCAGCTGGGGGAAAATGCTGCCTGGATTTCAGGCTGGCCCTAGTAAATCCAGAACCCCAAATATAACAAGGAGTGAGAAAGAATTACTGGTCTTGTCATGTCCCCTGCACCTACCCTGCTGCTACCTGGCTAATCTTGCTTTGAAACTGTCAACATCCCTGTCTTTTTCTTGAGATCATCGACTAGGAACCTTGAACCTAAGCCCACATCCATATTTCATCCTGTTCCAGTCATCCAACTGCAGTGAAATCACACTAGAGACAAATGAACAAATTAGGAATGTCCTTAGTACAAAATGAATACAAATAAGTAGGAACAGACCTCTTCTCTCACAGTGATTGTTTACACATAACTCCCAGGATACCTCAGCCCAGCTCAGATCCATAGAAGTTAATAATAAATTAAACCCATTAAACACCCCAGATGGGACTTCAAGGGAAGGGCTGGCTATAGGATGGAAACTAGATAGCCAGAAGGGACCAGGGTATGATACAGCATACCATCCCATTTTTGGTTCCCAAGACATTGTCTAAATGTTGAGGGTTCTACTTCATCTCCTCCAATTTCTGAGGCCCATGGGTATTTCAGAAGCTGTGATTCTTGGGAGGAAATCAAAACTCTCCCATGAGTTCCATTTTCATGCCCTCTGTGGGTACTTTCTTCCCACCTGCCAAAAATATTCCTCGGACCTTTGCCTTCCTTTGTGTTGACTTCTAGATCTCAGATCCTGTCCCATCCCACATCCCTTTATCTTCCTTGTCACCTTGTCCTGGGAGTTTGGCTGCCCATGAGAAGCCCCATTGAGCACAAGCTGTTTAAACCCTGAACTTTCCCCGGCTACACACAACCCCCATGTGTTTCCTGTCATGAGAAACATCTTCTACAGGTTCCACTTGGTCAGTCACCCCCCTCCCCAACAAATCTTGAATTAAGCATGAGCCATAGTTTCCTAGAGCCCTCCCTGGGAAGGTTTAGTCCTTGTGGCTGATAGACCAAAAGTTTAGGTTCTGAGCTGACTGTTCTCCGTGAGCCACCAGCATGATTCTTGCCACATGGGTTTCATCTCCTTGGCATGACCATTTGCCTCATCAAAGCTAACAAGAGTGAGAGCCACATTGCCATCTCTGTGTGGTACAACTTAACCATATTGTGTTGGCCAAGAGCAAATTTCAGGTCCTGGCCATTCTGAAGGGAAAGAACTGACCACATAGTACGAACATGTAACAAGCCTTAGAGCGTGTCACCTATAGTCAGGATAACAAAGTCCAGGGTGGGCTATCCATCTCATATCTGGTAAGATTATGCTTCTGGCAGACAAGTGGACCTGAAAGCAATTCCTGTGGTAACCAGTAGCCTAGGTTCTGCCACATCTCTGCCTGTAGAGACTCAGCATCTTGCCCACTTGTTTCTAGCCCTACATGCATTTGAGCCTGAGGGCCTTGTTCAAGTGGGCCTACTTTCTCTTTGATCACACAAAGCTCAGTCCCATTGAGCACAAGCTGTTTCGAGGCACTAGGAACATGGCACGAAGTGGGATGAGTCAACTTCCTCTCCCACAGGCCTTCCAGGTTCAGATCGATTGAGATTTCACAGTATGCAGGATTGAACATGCAGCCTCCCACATGCTAAGCAAGTGCTCTGTTACTGAGCTATGGCCTCAGCTCCCTTTTTACTTACATTTTTTTGAGAAGCTTGCTACATTACCCAGGCTGGCTTTAAACTCACTATGTAGCCTAGGCAGGCCTTGAGCTTGAGATCCTCCTGCCTCAGCTTCCTCGGTAGCTGAAATGACAGGTCAGTGCCATCAAAGCTCCCATGTCATATGTCCCAGTGGAAGACCAGCAACGGGGACTTGTGCTTTGATGCCAAAATTCTGTGACTACAAGAGTGGCAGACATAGGTGTTGGACTCACCTCTGGACTGTGAGGAGCCAGGAACCAGTGAAGCAAATGGGGGGTTGCACTCAGGTAGGTGAAAGTGAGCTGGTATTTCCTGGGGATGGAAAGGAAACTGGTGTTCCCCCAAACCTCCACTGCTTCTGGGATCAAAAGCAGAGGATCTGATGGGAGGGAGCTCAACCGTGCTTGTTTATGACTGTGTCTCAAAGCAGAGGATCTGATGGGAGGGAGCTCAGCGTGCTTGTTTATGACTGTGTCTCCAGCACCAAACAGCAAATCCAGTGCACAGTCAACAAACAACGCGAACTTGTTGATTGAGGAAGGAGGGAGAGAGAAAGGAACACCAAATGAGGTGGGGACGAGAGGTACAGATCTCACTAGGCTTCACCTGCATCCCCAGAAGTCCTCCTGGCTCCCTGGTGAGGGGTGTCAGCAGGAATCGTCAGTATCATCAACGACACACTGTGGGTGATTATTAGAGGGGGAGAACCGGGGTCTTGGAGAATGTTGGAAAGAGGACATCCTCGGACAATGATTAGTCTTTAGGGCCAGACGTAGACATATGCAGAGGGAAGCAGGCACACCCAACAGGCATCGGAGGAAACAAAGTCTCCAGTGCTCAGGGATGGATGTGGAGGCAAGAGCAAGAGGGTCCTGGTGATGCCCAGAGCCTGGGTCACAGCCATCAGAACAAAACCTGAAGTACAATCAATCTTTGGTTTGAGCAGATGTTCCAAGCTGAGCCACTTCTCAGGGTGTATTGCCCCCAAAGGCTTTGGATGCTATGCTGTTTCCTCAGAAGAATGGGTCTGGCATGCCTGTGTGTTAGAACTGCCCATGACAGAGGAACAGACACACCCAGAACAGACCTGGCCCTGGACAGTTGCAACCGAGCCTGCTTAGCTGTGTGACCAGGGCTGGTTACTTAACTTCTCTGTGTCATCGTGGTGGGACTCTGATTCTCAAAGACTTAACAGGGTGATGGGAGGCAAAACAGAAGCTGGTGAATCCTCTCCAGGCTCAAATTGTAGTTAGCGTGTGCAGTTGGTCCTACCATTGTGACCATTGGCCAAAGGACATTTCTTTCGGTCGGTGCGTTTTTGGTCCCGCCTTGTGCCATTGGCCAAGTGAGTTGCGTAGATGAGTCCAGATTTAGAGGCCAGGGTGAGAATGATTGAACATTAGAAGAGGCAGAGGATGAGGCTGGTAATCTAACCTTCAGGTAGGTAGCTATGATGCCTTTTTTAAGGGCGGTCAATGAGACACTAGGGTTTGCATGTGGCAGGCACTCCGTTGAATCTCAGAAGTGTAGACACTGGGTCAGGAGCCTTTTGTGATCAGAGTTGTCACACACCATCCCGAGCCTCTACATGTTAGAGATTCTAGCATCCCTCAACCGTGGCAACCCGAGTGCCCCCAGATCCTGCTTTAAACTCTGATTTAGAACTATTGCTGTGAACACTAGTTGCCGTTCTCAGGATCTGAGTCGCCACATGTGAAATAGTCTGTGTGATCTTTAGTTTCCCTTAGCTGAATTACTTAACTTGTTGCCACAAGAAAGACCCTTTGGGAGGGAGGAAAAATTGCAACATGGGGCATGGGGCTGTGGAAACACCGTGTAGCTGCCTGCGGATTCTAATCTCCTTCCAAGGAATTAGCAAGTTACAAAGGACTCAGCCTGAGTCTTTGCCCCTCTAGGACTCTTGGGAAGAACATACAGTGTTTGCCACAGGGAGCAACAGGGGCTACATTTTAGTCAATGACCTGTGCAGAACACGGTGTGTGATCAAGCATTGGAGACTTGGGTTGGGGCAGTGTACAAAACTAGAGGAACTGAGGCCTCCTGAGTCTTGGCTGTATGTGCTCCAGAGGAGATCGTTGGGGGTTGGGGGTGGGGGGCTGATCCCTTCTTCCGTGGAGAAGGCTTCCCTTTGAATTTTGTGTTTTGTTGTTCTTTCCTCATTGGATCAAGGGAGGTCATGACAATATATAGTGTTTATTCAGCACCAGGCATCTTCAGGAGCAAGGGCAAGTGCTCTAAGTAGCCTTCATTATGTCTTTTCTTTCTCGCTGCACCCATTCTCACACTGAATAATCAGTGGCTTTGTCCAGAGAGTTCTGATTTCATTCCTGTTTTTCTTTTTTTCTTTTTCCATATATGTGTATTGTGTACACATGTGTGTTAGCATGTATGTGGTTTTGAGTGCATGGGTGGCTTGGGGTTGACTTTGGGAATCCCCCTTGACCCCTCTTCCCACCTTATTCAATGAGGCAAGTTCTCTCGGGTGAGCCCAGATGTGGCTAGTCTCAGTATCTGGCTTGCTCTTAGGATCTCAGCTCTCTGCGTTCTGAAGATGGAATTACAGGCACTCCCAACTTCCACCTGGGTTCACATGGGTTCTCTATTTGAAGCCCTAGTCCTCATATTTCCGCAGCAAATACTGAGCCATCTCTCCAGCCTTTAGCTCCATCTTAGAGACAAAGCCGCTGAGGATCATGCAAGTAAAGTAGCCAGCCTGGAACTGTAGCCCTAGAGCATTGGGACCAGCAGGCAGAGCCTGAAACCCCCTAATTCCAGCCTTCAAGCTCCCATTCACCTTGTGATGCTTTGTCAAGGTGAATCCATGTCCCCCAGAGTGCCAGACCTGCAGGATAGGGGAGACAGGAAAATCGAATGGACTCATCCCTCCCCATCTGTGCCAAGCACACCACGGAGTGCATAAAGCACCAGGTATTAAGGTTTATGAGTCTATTAATCCGCGGCTTTGGAGGTATTAAAGTTTCATATTGATGATAAACCTCCCCTAATAAAACGTAAGGGAAGGAGGAATAAATCTCCGATTTCAAAGGACCCCAAACCACTTAAACAATTGCAGGGAAGATGGAAGTGAGCAGCAGTGATGGGGCGATATGTCTTGTCCAGTGGAGGGTGCTTTGGCAAAGTGGTTTTTTGCTTCTGCTAAGTGGTGGAGATAAAATGATGGATGTGAGCTATTGATTCTGTGGGAGTCTGCACGGGCTGAGCACAGCTGGAGGAGGAAGGAGCCCATGGTGCGGTTGAGAGCTGCTGAATATGTACCAGGAGGGGAGGAGAAAGAAGGCATTTGTGAGACCTGATCCACATAACAGGGAGAGGTCTGTTGCTTTCTGGAGTTACTGTCCAAGTTCTTGGAAATCTATTTCTCTCCCTCCCCCATCCTTCCCTTCTTCTTTTCCTCCTCCTCCTTCCCTTATTCGTCCTCTTTTCTCCTTCCCTCCACTCCTTTTTCTTCCTCT
Organism: Lophiomys imhausi; assembly: GCA_907164525.1. Taxonomy (NCBI): domain Eukaryota; kingdom Metazoa; phylum Chordata; class Mammalia; order Rodentia; family Muridae; genus Lophiomys; species Lophiomys imhausi. The sequence continues at coordinate 5,448,048 of CAJQZJ010031764.1, forward strand.
TCCTCTTCTCTGTTCTCCTTTCTTTCCTCTTCCTCCCTCTCCATCTTCTTCCTTTTTCTCTTCATCTTTATCCTTCTCTTCCTCTTCCCTTTCCTCTTTCTGTCCCTTCCTGCCTCAGGTAGAAAAGCACCCCAGCCCCCACAGGCTAGCTCACAGCATCCCAAGCTGTGCATGAGCTATAGGCTATTGGCTTAAACACAGCATTGGATGATCATCCTGACCATGTCATTTACAAGCTCTGTGACCTTGGACAATTTCCTTCATCTCCTTAGGCCACACTGAACTCTTAAAAAAAAAAATCAAGCATTTATTTTCAAGTAGTTTTAGATTTTCAGAAAAGTTGCTAAGATGAAGCAGCGAGTTCCCATATCCCTGCTCCCACCCCTCCTCTGGCTAACATCATCCATTACCAAGGTCCATTTGTCAAAGTTAATGGACCCGTGTTGATGCATGGTTATTAATGAAAGCTGGTACTTTATTAAGGTCCCTGCATTCTTACCTCACACCCACTTCCTATTGCAGGATCCTCCCTAGGGTGTCACACCACTGAGTCCTCCTGTCTCCCTAGGGCTCTCGGACCTGCCGTGTTTGTGGTGACCTTGATGCTCCTGAGGGAGACGAGCCAGCGTCTTGTGGAATGCCCTCCTGACACCAGAGTTTGGGAGGATACAGAGAGTGGATGGAAACTTCTTCCCCAGCACAGGCAGGGGGCCCACTGTCAATGTGGCTCCACTCCTGATGCTGACCTCGGTCTGGCTAGGGGCATGCTTCCCACAGGTCTCTGCTAGGCTGTCATCCTTACACTTTCCCCACTTCGTATCTCATTCTTGTGCTGCGGAGGGACCCAGTCTCTCTAGTGCTCACTTCATCGTCATATTTTGCGTCTCCCTCTTGGTGGAGGAGGGTGGCTCATAAATTACTTGGAGTCCTTCTGCACTGGATATTTGTGTGTTCTCACACATTCACTTAACCAATCATTTATTTACATCAATATGAAGCACAAACTTTTATTCTTTTTAGGAGTTATAATCCTATAGTATATTATTTATTTTTGTTGCTCAAATTGTTCCAGTTTCATTTGGAACTTACTCCTTTTTACCTCCTGGAATTATTATTATTTTTTATATAAGGAATAAATGTGTTAATCAGGGCTGGGAGTAGGGTAAGGTGAGTAAGTTTTAAGAAATTTAACAGGATGTCAAAAAATAGTACCACCCCACCCTCACTGGTTGAAATAAATAATATTTTAAAGCAATTTAAAAAAAATCACAAAGAATGAAACAAATTTTACAATGAATGAAATATCAATATTTATATTGAGGCAGGCTGTGTAATGGCTGCAAATCATTAAACCAGCTGGTGGTATTTAGTATATATGTAATAGATAGATTCTGTTAGTTCATGTGCAGATGTTAGTCTCTCAGAGACATTCTGCCTGGTGAGGTCAGCTGCTCCTGCCTTGGTGGTGGAGAACAGACAGCAAGTTATCCTGTAGATCAGCTGAGGGTCCCGTTGGCTCCACTAGGCTCACTTGGTACCTGGTGTTGACTAGCTGTTGGCTGGTCTTGGTTGGCCAGAGTGGAAATGGCTGGGGAAAGACTACATCTGTCCTGTGTCTCTCCCATACTCATGACAGACATTCTGTCCCAGCTGTGTCCCCTCGCTGATGATGAACAGTGAGGGACGTAGAGCTGCCCAAAGTCTTTGGAGGCAAAGAACAGAATGGCACTTCATCATTTCTGCTGTCTTCTCCTGGACGCAGGAAGTCACTTAGCCAGATTTTAGAGGGAAAAGAAAGAAGGATCCTCTCTTTTGTGAGAGGAACCCCAAGTCATGTGGCAGAAGACAAGGGGTGGAGATGGTGTGGGTGGATGTCACTGTGGCCAAATATCTGAGAGATACAACATCAGGGAGGAAGAGTTTACTTTGGCTTGTGGTAGAAGTTAGGCCTGTTTAGTGAATTAATATGCAGTTCAGCTTGGCATCTGGCAACAAATAAGGAAAGCTTGGCATCCCTTTGGGTTGCTGAAATGGATGAAGCGCAGTTGAGACCATAGTTCTGTGAACTGCCCTGTTGAAGGGGCTTCGATAAGAAACCATATATGCTGCACAGATGACGTCAGTTGCTGTGAGAAGCAACAGGACTGCTGGAGATAGAGTTCCTTAAAGGCGTCTGTCTTGGGGCTCCAGAGTGGCTAGAGAGTGAGCGAGTCAAGTAGCCTGAGCCGCCCACAGTTTGGCAGTTGGAACAGTCTGGCTTTATAAACCAGCCACAAATTGGTAGTTGAAATAAACTGGCCTTGTGAACTGGCAAGGTTAGGCCCCATGGACACCAGGCTTGAAAGGGACTGCCTACTGTGACTGCCGTAAATCAGGTTATCCTATGCTAAGAATATTAATAGCCTTTTAAGGAAATTAAAATAGGTTTTAGATTATAGGATTTGGGTATTTTATAGGTGTTTGTTAGGTACTAATAAACGTAAGTGGTTATAAATAAAAATATTCTGTTACATTGGCTCATGGTTCAGAGGGTACAGTTCCCATGGTGGGAGGTGTAGCCCAGTCTATATGGTGAGAGCTTGTGGCTCATTCATACCACAGCCAGCCAGGAAACAGAGAGAGGTAGACAGAACTGGAGGTAGGCTATCACTCTCAAATGCTTGCTTGCTCCTAGATCACATCTCACACCTAGGTGGCACCTTATAAAGGTGCCTTCCAAAATAACACCACGCCAGCTGAGGACCGAGCATTTGAGCCCGTGAGCTTGTGGGTGGTAATAGCAGCGGAGGTGGGGCAGGGCACTTGTGTTCGTCTGCCAGAGCGAGGTGCTGTTTTCTATGCCAAAGGAGCACCAGTGCACAGAACAAAATGTGTGTGTCTGCACTGTGGGGAGCTGAGAGCAGAACAAAAACAGTGATAGTCGTGATAACAAAGGGGAAGAAGAGACAGTTTTATCCAGACTCTTGGGGGCCCTTGGCTCTCTGCGGACATGTGGACAAGAACAGTGTTTTTGGCACCTCGTAGAGATTCTAGCCACTGCTACAGCTTGTCCATTTCTGTGGTCAAGTCCTGGGAAGAAACGCTGTACGGGAGAGAGCCACTGAAGAGGCAGGAGGTATCTGCAGAGGAGGTTTGATCGTCCCTTAAGGGTCCCCCTTGCAGCACACTGGCTCCCCAGATTGAACCAACAGCTCCCATTTTGCAGTTTCCCATTGTTTTAATTGAGATATTGGAAGACTTATTTCCTTAATTTCCTCCTAATGGAAAATCCTCATGCCTGATCAATCTGGGTCAATTTGATGCAGTTGCTGCTCTAACTGCAGTTTATCTAAGGGTATCCATGCTAAAAATCAATATCCAATACTGTGAGGAGACACGGCATGTTCTGTTGCAGAGGAACTCTGGAGAAGCTGAGTCTGCCAGGAAAGCACATCCAATTTGTCAGGAAGAAACTCCCAACACTCTTCACTTACTCTCAGGCATGGGGCTGGGGCCTCTCCTATACAGCATCTCAGTCCTCACATAGATCCCAGTGAGAGCATCTATCAATATTTTACTTTTCACAGGTGGAGAAATTGAGGCACTAGATAGTAATGGACCCAGTGACCAGTAGGGTCAGAATGTTGTCCCTCCCTCTTGAGTGTTCAGTATGGCAGCTGACACTAGTCTGCACATTCCTTTTCTGGTAGGTCAAGGTGGGCAAGGAGCACTGACTTGTTCAGTGGGAATCTGGTTCCTATAGCTGGTTCTAAGATAGGGAGGCTGCCCCTCACCCCACGCAAGGAAGCCAAGGTTGATGGTAAATGTATATGTTGCAAAATCAGACTAATTTATCCTCAATTGCTCCCCCTCCCAATCTCTTCCTGTCTCAAATCACTTCTTTTTATTTTTTTGTATGTTTAGAGACAGGATCTCCTTACGTAGTTCAGCAGATCTCAACTCTCTCTCCTCCTGCTCCTAGCCTCTGGAGTGCTGGGATTATAGGTGTACACTTCTCCTTTCCTATTCCACCCTGTCTCCCAAGACACTTCCTATCTCTCAACACTTCCTGCCTACTGCACTTCCCTACGTTTCCATTGGATTTTATCTTCCATTTCTTCCTTGCAATCAGCCTTGGGCAAGCTCCATTTTTGGAACTGTTTAGTAAGCACAGTAAAACTAATTTCAGAGTAATGATGAGAATTAAACATGATCGTGTTTAATTTTCATTTCTCAGAGAAATCATTTAATAAATCCTGGTTCATTCCCTGGCTTTTCTTCTTTCTGGCTCTTGTTCCAAGAATTCTCCTGGATGATTTGGGGGCATACAGAGGCATGACAGAGACCAGAAACAGATTTTAGGAGACCTCTAGTGAACACAAGACACAGGAGATGGGTAAGGGAAAAGAAGAATGAGCTCGGGAATCCAGGAATAGAATTCACCCAGGGTCAACTCAGGGGCCTTGAGTGAATGAGGTCACATCTTCCAGCAGAATTAGGACCTGGAGTTGGATTGAAAGGTCAGGGGAAGGCTCAGACCATCAAGGCCTCTTCCTAGGACTGCATCCTACCTCCTCCTGTCTCATATCTACCCAGATACTTCATTACTGCAGTATCCTGGCTCCCTCTGCCATATACATACATACATACATACATACATACATACATACATACATACACACATATATACATATACACATGTATTTGTGCAGATCATGAAGTAGCCCAGTCATGTATTGAAGTTGGCCAGGGGAAGATGGGAGAAAGTGAGAAAGAAATTATTTCTCGTAATCTTTGCTGGAGGATAGCAAGAAATGACTCCCTATTATGTCCACACAGGGCTTGTTTGTTACAGCATCTGTTGTTACTAACTGGCCAGTGCATCCTTGCTTCTCCTCCTCTTGTCTCACTGGAGGGCACAGCAAGGGTTAGTGCAGTCCTGTTTCTCCAGCAGTCAGATGACAGGGCTGTAGGACGTTCAGGTCTTTTGCATGATTCCTGACTATTTTTGTTTTGTTTTGTTTTGTGTGTGTGTGTGTGTGTGTGTGTGTGTGTGTGTGTGTATGAATACCTGCTTTGTAAAGGATGACCTGTGTTCATGGGCCTAGAATTCTGGCTTCATGCTCCAGGTAACAAAGTATGACACTCTGTGAAGATAGCTATCATTTTAATTGTAAAACACGGGGGTCCCCTGGAAAGAACCAGCAACTGCTGCATTTATGAGAAATTTTATTGCCCTGAATCGCCTGCCAGCATGTGTAAGTGTTCCCTCAGAGCATCTAATAGTGCCCTTGTTGTCATTAAGTGCCACTAATTGGTGCTCAGCTTCCAACACCTCCTTACCCTGTGGATTTAGTCATCCTGGAGGACTGCTCCGTAGTTACATAATAGATGATTTTGAAGCAGCTTCCTATAGTCTCTGGGCAGAAGGTGGGACTTCTGGGTCCAACAGGCTCCTACTGTAGGCGCCCTTTGCGCCTCTTTGATGGAGGTCCACAGAGCACAGTGGTCCTCACATCCTGAGCTAGTTTTCCTTTTGAGTGTGTGGAAATTACATGTACCTGGGATCTACAGTAGACAGCTGACCTAAAGGGGTGGCATGGAGTATGATTTCTCAGAAAACACATCCGAAGGCATCATCCATCTCATGGGTGCCCATTGAATATGTCACTGGGGTTGGTTGTTTATGCACATGGAGTATGTAGATGTATTTTCCTTACCCTTTCCTCTGTTCATAGATGCTGATGAGATGAGAAGATCCATTTTCAAGAAATGAAGAACAAATGGCCAATAAATAGGAAATTAGCCATTAGGGAAGTGCAAATTAAAGCACACTGAGGTCTCGTCTCACCCAAGTCAGAGTGACCATTATAAAAAATGGCTAATTGAATTATTAATCATTATTTAGATTATATTTAGTTGGTTGGCAGTGTTAATCCTTAACCCACCATACCATAATAGATAAACACACAGACACCTGATGGATTGTAATAAGCCTTGGCCTGGATTGTGCAATCTTAGCCCATCTAAGCTAGCCCTTAATTCTATTCCCAAATATGACTATATATATACATCCCCTTGAACTGTTATTCTCCATGTTATGCTGATGTTCCAGACGACATGAAAGGAACTTCTTTCATCTACCTAATAGTATATTCTCCTTCCTGCTCCTGGCTTCTTCCTCCTCCTCCTCCTCCTCCTCCTTCTTCTTTTTCTTTCTGGAGTCTTCTTCTATCCATCAACTTCTCTGCTTCAGAAGTCTGAGCACCTTATTCCCGCCTACCTCTGTCTTTGCCCAATCTCAGGCTTCAGCATTTATAACCAATCAGAGACAATGGTTAAAAAGAAAGATAACATAGCTTCACTTGGTGTACAGCAAGCAGGCTTCTGGGAGCAGGTTAATTACGTTTAGAATGCATAACACCACCCCATCAGACCATCACAGAGGAAACGAACAACAGCAAATGCTGGTGAGGATGTGGGGAAATGGGAACCTTTAAACACACCTGGAGGGATGTAAATTGGCACAGTCACTATGGAAATCATCATGGATTCTTAAAGAAGTTTTTCAAGGAGTAGAAACATAACTACCATGTGAGCCAGCTATAGCACTCCCACACTTGCCTGAAGGACTCCAGCAGCATACCTCAGAGTGACCACATCCACGTTTACTGCAGCGCTGTTCACAACATGCAGAACCAGCCTAGGTGGTATGCCAGCTCTTGAAGTAATCCTGAGGACAGAAAAGCTCTGGCATTCAGACTTCCTGACTCTTGGGTGGAAGTCACAACCCTGTGACACCTAAAGTCCTAGGGCCTTATCATGTTCCCCATTCTTATGTTAGGTAAGAAAAAAGACACTAAATTCAAAATTTGAATTCCACCTAGATCCAGCTTCAGCATTATGAACTTGGAAACCTGTGCTCCTAACTTGGGAAAAAGTGACAAGGAACCTTTATGATGATTTGCTTCTGGTCCTAAGGGAGCTAGTAAGTTAATGCTGAGGAAGCCAGCGAGCTCTGTGTGTCTGCTGTGTGCATGTGTGGAGGGTTTTGGATTTGAGAAGGGAAATAATTTTTGATCTGAGAGAAATCTGTTTCAGCATTTAGCAAAGACCAAAGGACCGGCTCATTCTGTGGTTGTTTTCTTCCTGCTCTCAGTCCTATTAATCTTCCTGGCAGCTCTCTTCCCAAAGTGCACAGACAGTTCAGGATGGGGGTGTTTTGGGGTGTTTGGGGTTGTTAAGCAGCAAGAGTGCCCGAACAGCAAGGCAAAAGGGAGGCTCGGCTGCCTGTCTTAAAACTCAAGGATCTAGAGCCTTCCACACCATCTGGTCCTTCTGCAGTGTCAGCGTGTTTATACTTAGAGTGCAGAGTTCTCCTGGCTGTGGACTCTGCCTGCAGACTGTTCCTGGCTCTGAAGAAGGTAGACCATTCCACATACACGTACATCTGGAAAGATTGGTGTCCTGCTTTCTTTTCTCTTACTTGATAAAACACCCTGACAAGAAGCAACACAGGGGAGAAAGGGTTAATTAGCTTCACAATTTCCATTTTGCTAAATGCTGAAACAGATTTCCATTCACTGTCCATCACTGTGAGGAAGTCAAGGCAGGAATATGAAGCATCCTCAGTGACAAGCAGAAAGAGAGAGAGAGACAGAGAACACATGTATGTTTGCTTTCTTACTCTAACTAGCTTTCTCCTCTCTCTACTGTCTTGGGATTCAGGCAGCTGCCATGCTAGTGGTACTTTTATGGTTTTAGGGGTCAAACTCTGACTACTATTCTTGGAAGCAAGAACTTTATCCAGGAATCCATCTCCCCTGTCCCCAAATCTGCATTTAAAAAATATTTACTTTGTGAGGCAAGTTAGTATGAAAGCTGAGTTAGATACAGAACTTTAAACTCATGGAGATGGTTAGATAGTAGAATGTTAAAGTCAGGTGCTAAATACATATGGACTGGACATTGGGAATGTATGCTAAGCCATATAACTCTCATAATTGTGGCCTATTTATTTCTGTTGTTTTGTATTGTATTTATTGTTATAAGAGAAAGAACCATTTGTTGGACTGAAAGGGGGAGCTGTTGGGGGGAAAAGATATACCTTAAACTAAACTAAAAAAAAAAAAAGGGTAGAGGATAGGGGTTGAGGGGGAAGAGGGTGAAAGGGTGGGACTGGAGGAGGGAGGAGGGAGGGGATTGTGGTTGAGATGTAACTTGAAGAAATAAAAAATAAAAAATATTTACTTATTACTTCAGGTTACATCTCCATCACAGTGTTCTCTTTCCACCCCTCCCAGTCCTGTCCTCCCACCCTCTACTCCCTACCCCTTCCATCTCACTCCTCTGGAGTGGAGTTTCCCTACATAACAGTCCCCCGCCCCAGTTCAGCAGTCATATGAGGGCCAAGAGCCTCCTCATACACTGGGGGCCTACAAGGCAGCACCACTAGGGCAAAGTGTCTCACTGTCAGGAAAAAAAGTCTATGTTCATGTTCCCTTTGGTGCATTGGTTGTAGTATAATTATACTGTACTATGTGGCTAAAATCTGACTGTAAGTGAATAGATGCCATGTGCATCCTTCTGAGTCTGGGTTAGCTCACTCAGGACGAGCTCCTCTAGTTCCATCCATGTGGCTGCAAATTGCAGGATTTCATTGTTTCTGATGGCTTAGTAGTATTCCATTGTGTAGATGTACCACAGTTTTCTTATTTATTTATTTATTTATTTATTTATTTATTTATTTATTTATTTATTTATCCCATTCCTCAGTTGAGGGATATCTGGGTTGTTTCCAGTTTCTAGCTATGACAAATAAGGCTTCTATATTATAGGTGAGGAAATTTCCTTCGGATTTGGTGAGAAATCATTTAGATGTATACCCAGAAGTGGTATGGCTGGGTCTTGAGGTAGAGCTATTCCAAATCTGCATTTTTAAAAAGCGCTCTGGCTGCCTGCTCTGCGTTCAGATGAGAGACTGGGTTAGAGAACCGAGCGCATCATTTAGCTTGACCTCTGGGTCTAATTCTTTATATTTTGCTCCAATTAAGCATTTTATTGCAATAAAAAATCTAAGCAAATACTTCTACTTTAATTAAAGCTACATGTAGAGGAACAGACCCAGTGAGCTCTATGTTCACTGATTTCACAGGGCAAGCACTTTGCTCTGAGCATGGACCATTTAAAGGGCTGAGCCCCTACAGAATATTTTCTGACTGTCTTCTCTGTTTTAATGTATAATAGTGAGTTACATACAGCCATTTCTATGAGAATATATAAATGTATTTTGAGAACACTCCACATTCCCTATTACCCCCTCTTCTGTTAATCTTCATTCCCCAACAGTTTGATTCACACAATTTTAAGGCCCACACATGAGAAAAGACTTTGCTGTCTTTCTGCTACTGACTTCATTTGCTTAATTTTGCAGGCTCCAGTTGTGCCATTTTCAGGATACCTAAGCTGTGGAACCTACTTGGGTGTCCATCAGTTGAGAAATGTGGCTAGACCTTATGAACAACATTCCACAAAGCAGCCCCCAGAGGGCTGCTGCTGCTGGAGCTCCAGGGACCCAATGGTCACTGTCAGTCACTGTCAGCAGCAGGGGACACGGTGTCTGTGGGGATCTTCCCTCTGCTCTGCTGCTTCATGAGTTCTGTCGAGTCATCTCTGTTTAATAGGCCAGATATCAGTTTCACTGCACACTGATAGTCTGCTGCTCAGACTAGGAAAATAGCAAGACAGCGGACTTAAGCGGATAAAAGGCCCTCAATACTTCCTATTGCTCACAGATGCATTGATTTTAAGCAAGGAGATCCAAAGCCGTCATCTTGTAATAGCAGCATCTCGAGTATTGCAGTAAGCAGGCTAGCTAGGATGCTTCATTCTCCTCTGGTTTTGTCATTGTTGTCTTGCTGTCTGAGGTCATCAGTGAGTCTCAGAAGGTTAGGGTCACCCTAGGGAGCGAAGAAGGGAAGGGTTATTATAAGAGCCACTCCGCAGGATCGGAGGGACAAGTACCTGGAGGTATAGGGAAGACATCTGCTCCCTCAAGCCACAGCGGGAGCCTCTTGTGGACTAAACATGGAATGTCCACCATGGGCTCATGTGTTGGACACTTGCTTTCTGGTTGGTAGCTCTGTTTTGAAAGGTTGTGGGACCTTTAAGAAGAGGTGGAGCTTTGCAGGAGGAAGTGGGTCCCTGGGAAACAGGCCTTGAGATTTAATAACCAGGGCCCCATCTCCTGTCTGACTGCATATGCAGTGTGGCTGTCCACCTCATGCCTTTCCTGCCATGATGTTGACTCCTCAAGCTAAAAGCAAAATAAAGGCTTCCTTCATTAAGGGGTTTCTTGTCAGGCGTTTGGTCACAGAAATTAGAAAAGTAGTTAAGGTCCAGACCCATGGTTTGGGTCATACCTATCAGTCAGGAGAGTCTTGCTTTAGTTGCCGTGAGCACGGACTGAACATGGCTCCGGTCCCATCAAACGGATCTTCAAAATAACTTCCCTACAGATGTAACTGTTTCCAAGTAACCCCACTTCATCTAGCAGTAAAGCCTAAAACAAAGACAAGGACTGGAGGGACGGCTCAGCAGGTAAAGACCCTCTTTGCTTGACAACCCTAGTGTGACCCCAGAACCCACAGGAGACAACCAGCTGCTCCAAGTTGTCCTCTAACCTCCACTTGTGCATTGTGCCACACACTGCCCCCTGATAATACATTTTAAAGTTGTAACTAAAAATTAAAACAGTAACAAAAGCAAATACATAAACCACTAAGCAGCAGCAACAAATCAAACTGTGCCAATGAAGATGTCTTCCCCCATGAAGCTGTGAAGCCTTTTCTAGGTTCTACAAAGTGGAAAGAATTCACAAGGGGCAGCCATTGACCAGGGCTTCCCGGTGGAATGGATGGTCTATATCAAAGCAAGGAAAACAGGGCTGGGCTTTAGGCTCAGGGGCAAAGCAGCCAAAAGAAAAGAAAGGTGAGCATGGTGGCATACTCCTTTAGTCCGAGTACTTGGAAGGCAGAGGCAGGCGGATCTCTGTGGATTTGTAACTTAAAAAGACACATTTATGTCTTAAAGGTACTAAGGGCATCTTAGTAATAACTTAATAGTGAGATACACACTACCCACTTAAGACCTTGGGAAGCTGACTAGCCTTGTTTTTGTCTTCATTTTCAAAAATGAATAAACTGGATCCAATCACATATAAACTGGATATGCTATCATGGCCTAAGATGGCTTATGCTGTGTTAGTTTGGTATTCATCAAGTATATATGTATTTATATAACATATATTTCACATATAAATATATATAAAATCAATCCACATACTGAATCCACAGGCCTGTAATCCTAGCATTCAGGAGGCTGAGGCAGGAGGATCATGAGATCAAGCCAGCCTGGGCTACAACATGAAAACCAGTCTGAGGAAACAAAACCAAACCAAACAAAAACCCAAACCAAATAAATGTAACCCATAAAACTCATCATACTAAGAAACAAAGCGAAAACCATGTGATGATGTCAGCGGATGCAGAAAATACTTGTTAGAACCTGACTTCCACATCTGATTGAGAAAAGACTTCCTGACAAAGAAGAGAAAGGACTTTCTTTAGTCTAGTAGAAGCAAACCTCTGAAAAATCCTCCTCAGTCTCAACAACCAGAAATGGAGTGTTCCCCTTCAGAGCACGGAGGACACAGGGTGCTCTTCTCCCTGTTCCTGCCTTGCTCTGTGCTGGAATGAGTCGTTGTAAAAAGGCTCCAGAACAGACTCCAGAAATAAAAGCCAAATTGGAAAGGAAGAAATGAAACTGGCTCCATTTGAAGATGATAAGATGGTATCTGTGAAAATCCAAGGAGATCTAAAAGTCATTTGGAACAGATCACAGAGTTGTGCCCAGTTGTGGGGCAACAAGATCACCATACAAAATTAAGTCTTTCCATGAACCAGCAAGATACCGCTGGGGATCAAACTGAAAGGAACCATTGGAAGCAACATAAAAAAAATAGGGAATTCTTAGGGGGTAAGGCTGACTAATGGTGGATAAGGTTTGTTCACTGCAAACAATAAGATGTGTGAGGTAAATTAACAAATAAATGTATATGAATCAGAAGGCAGGAAATATTGTTAAGGTGCCAATGCTCACAGAGAGATCTGCAAATTCTAATTATAGTCTCAACAAGGCTAGATCTTTTGGGAGGAGGTTTTAGGAGGGGAGAAATTGACCGGATGATACTGAAATTTATAAGGGTAATAATAAGTATTAAAAAAGTCAAAATAACCTTTTCTACTCTACTTTCATGTGTGTATTTGTGTGTGTGTGTGTGTGTGTGTGTGTGTGTGTGTGTGTGTGTGTATGCATGCACATTTGGGTGCACACATGTATACATGTACATATAAATATGTAAGCCAGAGACTGATGTAGGGATTATCCTCAATCTCTCTTACACCTTATTAATTGAATTAATTGAAGCAAGTCCTCAACAAACTCCAGCTTATATCTTATGGCATATTCATATTCCAGCAACAGACTCCAGCCTGTATCTTATGCCATATCCATATCCTAGCAATCAACTCCAGTCTGTATCTCCAGCAATGGACTCCAGCCTGTATCTTATGGCATATCCATGTCCTAGCAACAGACTCTAGCCTGCATCTTGTGGCATAGACAGAAATTAACAACAAGATATCAGATATACAATCCAAACTGATAAACCTAGTAGGAGACACCATAGAATAATCTAGTTGACTTTGGGCTAGGCAAAGACTGATCAGATATATTATTATGATGATTTCAGTGTGAAATATCCTCCAAAAGCTGAGGTATTAGGGGCTTGTCCCCAGCTCAAGGTGTTATTTTGAAAAGTTCTAAAAATCCTCATTGGAAGAAGTGGCTCAGTAGGTTAGGTCCTTGGGGATATCTTGATGTCTTGTCTCTGGCCTAAGTTTGTCCCTGTTGTGCTTACTCCAAGGCAATACATCTACTCCACATGACATGATCCTGCCACCATGATATTCTGGCCAAACTCTTGGGACTGAACAACCATGGGCTGATAGCTCTGAAATCACAAGCCAAATCATCAGACTTTCTTCCATTTGGTTGTTTTTGTAGGTATTTTGGTCACTGCTGCACAGAAATAACTAATACAGGCACTGTCTTTGTTACTAGTCTATCTGTAAGAAAACACCATAACCAAGGCAACACATGAAAGAAATAATTTCATTGGGATTATGGTTTCAGAGTTGGAGTCCATGATAGGAGAGCATGGGCATGGTAGCAGGACTAGCAGAGAGCTTACATCTTGATCTGCAAGCAGTAGGCAGAGAGAGAAGACACTGGCAATACTGCAAGTCTGTTGAAACTTCAAAGCCCACCCCCAGTAATACACCTTTTCCAACAAGGCCACACCCCCTAATCCTTCCCAAACAGTTCCACCAACTGAGAACCAAGTATTCAAACACAGAAGCCTAAGGAGCTAGTCTCATTCAGACCACCACAGACACTAAAAGCTACATCTACTAAGACCAGTTAATTGAACTTTATCAACATTTAAAATTCAGATTTGTTTGGGTTTTTTGAGCTGCACTGTCAAGACAATTATCAGCTTTAGGCTGGGAGAAAGTATTTGTTCAACTTAAAACTGAAAGACTTATGTCCAGAATGTATAAAGAATTCCTCAAACTCACTATTAGGAAAACACCAGATAAAATGATGACAAGATGTTTGAATAGACACTCCATCCAATACAATCTTTGTGGCAAATAATCACAGACAACATATTTACCATCATTAGAGAAGTATAAGCAAAGGCTGGTGATATGGTTCAGTGAGTAACAGGGTTTCCTGCTGGAGTCTGGTCTGTGTGGTTGAGGGAGAGGTCTAATTCCTCCAAATTGTCCTCTGACCTTCACACATGTGCTATGGCACTCTCCCAAAAAATAAATGTAAATGGAACAAAAATCACAGCCTCTAGTAGAGGGAATAGATCTAGGAAAGCCGACCACACAGAGCAACAACAAGGACGAACAGGACTGAGACTCTCAGAGATGTGTGGGTGTGTCCAGTGGTTTGACCACTTTGGAAAACAGTTTGTCAGTCTTTACAATTGGATGAATATCTCCCTACCAGGCTCTCTTGAAGTGGCAACTTGAGAGAAAGGAAAACATAATCCCAAGCAAATGTGGGTGTGAACCCAAATGTCCGTTGCCAAGGGGACAGAGAAAACAAACTGTGCGTGGTACATGGCTGTGATGGAAGAGCACTCAGCAATGAAAAGGAATGGACTTCCACACACCATGCAACAATGCACTCGAGTCTGAAAGGCTTTACTCTGAGTCAAAGATGCTAGATTAAGAGATTGTACCGTGTAGTCCTCCTTTGGATATGAATTCTAAAATTGCATTTGAATCCATAGTGACAGGAAAGCAGAAAATGGTTACCTAGAGCCTTGTGGGAAGGGTAGGGGGAGGATTTTTAAAATAAGGTTCATTTATGGAGTAGCTTAGTTGATGGAGTGCTTACCTGGCATGCCCGGAGCCGTGGGTTCAATGCTTAGCACCATATAAATTAAGCATGATGCCACAGGCCTGTAATTCCAGGCCTGTAACTCCACCTGGGGGGTGGAAGTAGAAAGATAAGAATTTTAAGGTCATCCCTGAAAACATAGGGAACTTGATGTTAGTTTGGGCTACATGAGACTCTGTCTCCAAACATACATTCAAAAAAGGCTGACACCTAATACAAACAGTAGTACCAATTTGCATATATCAAATGGCTACACACACACATATGGCGTAAAAAACAACCCCTTGCTTTGAAAAAGAACTTAAGTTTGATGTGGCCATGGGCCACTGGAGTGGAGGGCATGCAGTTTGTGAGCTACTGTGATGGGTACATCAGGGTATTGAGGTATTCAGCTCTTATGGCATCAGATGCCAATGGGTATGAATGGATCACACGAGCCCGCGTGAGGGGATGGCGAGGGAGGGACTGCCTACACATTTCTATGTGTCTAATCTCAGCTGGTCACATCTCTGTGTGTTCACCCAGTGTTTCTTACAGATGCAATCATGCGTGAGAAAATGCAAAATACATTCTGCTCAGATTGTCAGCCAGTGTGTCAGCTGAGGGGGAACAAATTCACATTCTTAGAACAAGGCCCAGGGTGGGGTTGATTGGCAGTGTGGAGGCGCTTTTGGAACGAGTGCTGGCTGAGGGTCACATTGAGTGGGGCTTCCTAAACTGTCAACTTGACCACTTTCTGGCCCTCAGATTTTTCTATAACCTGGGTAGAGAAATTTATCTTAAAATAGTTCTTTAGTACATATATAATTTACTATTCCTTAAAACAAATGTGCAAACCAATGAGATGCGTGTGCTTGCTTATTTTACATAGGTAAGCAAGCCTTGACTGGATACTGGATATTGCCAGACATATATCATCTTCAATGGCTTTCATTCATTCAGTGTGTGTGTGTGTGTGTGTGTGTGTGTGTGTGTGTGTGTGTGTATACACATACATGTATGTGCGCATGTACACAGACACACACGTGTCCCTGCACACATGTGTAGGGTTGTTCTCTTCTTCTACCATGTGACCATTGGGTCCTGGGGGATCAACCTCACGTCATCAGGCTTGGCAGTGAGAACTTTTTTTTTTCTTTTTGTTTTTTTGAGACAGGGTTTCTCTATGTGACCTTGGCTGTTCTGGAACTCACTCTGTAGACCAGGCTGGTCTCAAACTCAGAGATCTGCCTGTCTCTGCCTCCTGAGTGCTGGGATTAAAGATGTGTGCCATCATGAGAACTTTTATGCCCTTTCCATTGAGTCATATTTCAGTGTCCCTTCTTTAGTGTCTCTCAAAGTTTGTTGATATTTTGACTTTATAATCCTTAGCTCTGAGAATGCTGTTTTGTATACATCCATGGTATGAAATGGGGGAATCACATTTAAGTTTGATTCAGGAATTTTTGAAATTCTACCCCATCACAAGACAAAATTAATATAATGATTTTTTTGACAAAGAACAGTTAAAAAAATCAAACATTCAAACATAACCCAACCCAAAAATAGACACATTTGATCTTTACATGTTGAGGAGGGATGAAAGGAAAATGTAAAACTCTTTGACTTTCAGAATTGAAGCATAATGTTTCTGTCCGAGCAGAGCCATTGCGTGTACAGTAACACACTGCAGTCTCTAATGCAATGTTATCGAATCTGGGTTGAGACACCTGGGCAGGCTACAGTGCAAAGTGGGAGTGTGGGGTGTTCAGAAGCAAGGCTGAGGTGAAATCTCATGAAGCAACACTGGCAAACACTGCCATAAATATGCCAGAGTCATTTGTCTTGGATGTTCAGTTCCTTTGGGTTGCTGGACGTTCCGAAGCCTTTTACTGCTGCCATTGCTTTCTTTAGTTATATTGCCACTTTAGTTACACAGTCCCATCTTTGGCTGGGACCTGAAGTATAAGAAATCAGGTGAGAGAGTGGGAGGGAACTGTGTGACGTCAGGAATGGCACACCTACTACCTTACCTTGCAACTGTTAGCTAACTATTAGTCTTCAAGCCCTCCGTTCCCTGTTTTTCCTGTTTCTGTTGCTATGAGGATAGCACTGGATGTGTGGCTCATTCTTGGTGGCTATGAGCTGACTTGTGTTCTAAAGTCTACTCTGTACCATCAACCACCAAGGAAGTGGGACTTCCCTGATGAGGACATAGGAAAGGATGCTGACTGCCCCAGAATGCAGAGGCCGCCTGGAGACACAAGTCTGGATGCCACTTCAACCCTGGCAATCAATGGAGTCACAAGCATCACAGTCAGATTGCCCTCACATCCAGTGTCCTGTTGCAGATCTGCAAGGTTAAAGCAAACAAAGCCTGGGAACAATGTTGCTAATTTAACCAACCGCTAGGAACTGATTGTTTTTTTTGAGCATCTACTGGGTATCTAGTATCAATTTTGAAACAGTAGCAGATACAGGGAGCAATCGTCCCACTTCAGTGGAATTTTATTTTCTGAGCGAGTTAGACAAATGATTGGTAGGCTGTTTTTCCCTGTGGGGCATAAGCAGGAACAAACCAGCAACTACAATAAAAGCTCATGCTTCCAATGAAGAATAAAACTCCCTTTATTTTCACAGAGCAACCTTGAGGGAGGTGTAAGGTACTGAGAGAAACTCTTGGTGAAGGGCTGGCCTTTTAAGAAAGGGGTTAATGGATTCTTGCAGCCAATAGCTAGAGATCAGGGACTGATTAAATCTTGGGGAGGTCATAGCCACTTGTGGGTGGCCTGCGCTCAGAAACACAAGGTGTCTATTGTGTATTAAAGTCTGGAGGAGCTTTGTAGACCCACCCACCCATGACTCAATCAGATTCCTGATATTCCCATCCCATGGTCCTTATCTTGCTTCAAGCTTTCTTTTGGTGCTCTTGCCTCAGTTTCCCCTCTATTCTAGAGAATCCCATGAGAGAGGTTTGGACCAAGCACATTACTTCTTCAAAATCCCAGGCTACAGGCACACCATAGGTGGAATGTACTATGAGTACATGTTCATAAAGACTTCAGCATCCATTGAGATAGCAGGCTACCCTGGATGGACCTGGATACCCCAAAACATCCGGATTGTCAGGCAGGGATGCAGCAGTCAGTAAGAGTGGCTAACAACCCTGTTCTCTCGCTTTTTCATTTCCCGAGACAGGGTCTCATGTAGTTTTGGCTAGCCTCAAATTCACTCTGTAGTTGAGGATGACCTCGAACTTACGATCTCCCTGCTTCCGCCTCTGGAACTCTGGGATTACATATTTACACCAGCATGCCTGGTGTATGCAGTGCTGGGGAATGAACCCAGAGTTTTGTACATGCTAGGCAAACACCATGCTGACTGAGCTAGATCTCAGCCCCACACAACCTCCCTCCTTTTACTACTCCCAAACTGTGGTGTCTCATCTGGGGAAACTTCCAGTCACCTTGGGATACTTAGAACTTCAGCACAGTAGTAGAATACTTACTATAACACACAAGACTGCATATTCTATCCCAGACTCCAAATATCATCCATACTGGGACCATGTCCTATCATGTGAGGCCGTGTGTGTGTGTGTGTGTGTGTGTGTGTGTGTGTGTGTGTGTGTGTG
>CAJQZJ010031764.1:5466187-5479928 GCA_907164525.1 Lophiomys imhausi
TGTGTGTGTGTGTGTGTGTGTGTGTGTGTGTGTGTGTGTGTGTGTGTATACAGTTTACTTTATCTAATGTGAAATATAAGACCCCAACACATCAGAGTGAAATTTAAACAAGATAATATAGTTAGCTTGACCTGGTAAAAAGCGATCAATGCAAGCTGATATTCCTGCCCCTGTCATGTGAGAACTCATTTCTGGTGATGCTAACAACATGGGCAAATAGTTTGGTCCCCAAAGGCTGGCATAGCAAGGTCATGTGAAGAGCTGTCCTGACCCACAGGCACCATTCTGAATGCTTCTTTTGGGCCTGGACATGCTTAATCATGCATGAAATGACATAGAAACCTGAGCTCAGCCCACCCTGAGTCTAGCATGATGCTGGGGACATCTCTCACACCACAGAGGGGTCCTTGGCTCACCAGCTCCTTGCTCACTGTGCACTCCTGTCCCCTCCTATTGCTGAAGTTGGAGCAAGCCAGTCCCCATGGCTTATAGCTATGTTGGATGGAGGGGCCTTATGTAGGTCATAGAAGGGGATGGTACATTTTATATACAACTTTAAGATTTTGTGCTTTTTTCTTTTCCCCGCCAGTAGTGGATATTGAACTCAGAGCATTCTGTGTGCTAGGCAAATGCTCTTGGGTTACATCCTTTTTTATTTAAAATAAAAAAAAATAGCGCAGGGGATTGAACCCAGGTCCTTGCATCTGCAAGCACCCTATCACTAGGATACACCCTCAACCCTCTGTCTACTCTTTGCTTTGAGATAGGGTCTCACTAAGTTGCACAGGCTGGCATTGAACTTGTGATCCTTCTGCTTCAGCCTACAGAGTAGTTGGGATAACAGGACTGAAACACCAGGCCAGGCTAACTGTGACCCTTTAAATGGAGGCAGCATTCTGCTGAAGTGAGTGTGGGAATGAAGATGGGGGAGGGGGGCTTTAGAGGAAGTAGACAGCTTGTTTGGAAAGTGCTCTCTCCATGCACCATGATACTTTATGCATAAACCGGACCATTGGAGCTGGTACTGGGACATCAGGGACATACATACATTAAGGAACGTGTTTCCTCTGTGGTCTTAAAAATCTGCTCAGCGATCCTGGGCACATGAACACAGGCACTGCTTTGCCTAAAAGCACTTCCAGGCCTGCCATCTACAGAGCTATCAAAGGGCTCCCAGCCAGCTATGACAGTCATGACTGTCCCCCTCCCTGTAGCTGTGGAAATTGAGCTGTCAGCCTAGGAGATGAAGCTCTGCTTTGTTCTGGGGCTCCTGCTCCCACAGGCAACTATTCTAGGCCATTTGATATCAGTTCTGAGAATGGGAAACTATTTACCTTTACTAAAAGAGCACACACACACACACACACACACACACACACACACACACACAGGCGCACACATTCTTGTTGCTAATAGGCAATGACAGCTCTGTTCTGCAGGTTTTCTGTGTCTGTCAGGGACGTGTTTAGTTCGGTGGATGGGCAATGATTAGCTGAGATGCAGGCTCTGTTCTCTCTGGACTCATAAGTACTGTGTACTGCAACCCTACCTTCAAGCACCTTAAATGGAGATCAGATTTAACGTACTTCCACCCACAGTGTTTCTTGGGACATTAAGGGACAGATGGGAAGTGATTGCAGTGGAAGCACTAGGATCTCATTTTACTGCCCCAGACCTCACACAAAAAACCAGGAATGGGGGAGTGCACTTGAAATCCCAATGCTAGGGAGGGAGAAACAAGAGGTATATCTCTGGATCTCACTGAATAGATGGTTTAGACAACTGGTGGGCTCCAGGTTCAGGGAGAGACCTGTCTCAAAAATCAAGATGGTTGGGACTGGAGTTCCTTTACTGGGGGCTGGCAAGATGGCTCAGTAGGTTCAGCCCTGATGACACAGAGTTCGCCTGGTAGAAGGAGAGAACCAGTTCCCACAGGTCCTTAGAGCTCCACGCAGGTGCAATGGCAAATGGCACTTGGGAATATGCACATATACACAAAATAAATAAATAAATAAATAAATAAATAAATAAATAAACAAACAAATAAATAAATAAATAAATGTAATTCAAAATTTAAAAAGCATGTAGGCTGGTTGGCTAGTAGGAAACAACACTTGAATTTATCCACTGGCTTCCACATGCATGAGCCCACACATGAACATATGTATGCATGATCCAGGGGCCATAAAGAAGAATAATTTTATAGCTAAATATGTTTGAGAAGTTCTGCAGTCTGTATTTCTTCATTTCTTGTTGATGCACAACTTATGTGTGCCTGTCTACATTTATTTTTTTATTGAAAAAATTTATTTTGTGCATTTCACTTCATGCACCCTGTTCCCTCCCATCTCCCATTCCTCCCAGATCTACCCTCCACCCAGCATAAAAAATACAAGCTTATTGTGGAAGCTGCAGTGTATCAGTATGTCCCACAATATTCCCCTTTGTCCACACACTCTGCTTGAAAATGTTCATTATAATGGCTCCTTGGTCTGGTATGAGGCCCCTGGTTTCCGCTACTCCATCAGTAAATGGAGATACTGAAACTCCTCTCAGATATACTGTCCTATGTCATGGAGATCCTGCAGTCCCAGGTTGTGGAACTGACCTCTTCTTGCACTCCAGCAGTTCATCCATGGGGTAGATGTTGGGGTGGGCCAACACAAAGCCCTGATTCTGGACCTGCTATCCCCACTTGCATGGCCAGTTCTACTATGGAAAGGTGCAGGGCCTGCTCTCCCAAGTGCTGTAGCATGTGAGGGGCAGGGACAGCTCTCCTGCTCTTGTGACACCTTCTGGGCCAGATCTCCTGTTGGCCAATGGTGGTAAGGGAAAAAGGGAGGGGAGGGCACCTAGCCAAAACTACCACATAGCAGACAGAAGGCAGGGCTGGCTCTCTCACACTCACTGCCTCAAGCTGGCTCACACACAACCCCCATATCCAGGGCCAGGCAGAGTTCTTCGAGTTTCTTGTTTGTTTCCTGTCCTGGAGTCCATCTGGTGCTTTCCTGGTACTGGTCTGGTAGTCATCTCAGGCTACTCCATGGAGCCAAAGTGATGTTGGTATCCAGCTTGCTTACCCCCCCCTCAGGAATGTTAGGCTACTATTCATTCAGATGTTCATAGGTCAGAACACTGAATGTAGATTTAGCCTCTCTCCTCTCTGCCACCTACTGATGCACATGTGACATGGCAGTCACATCTACAATGCCTCTAGGGACAGGCTATCTACATTTATAATGTACTTTAAAGGTTCTGAGCCTGCCTAGGGCCTAAACTCCGTGAACTTTATTAAAATTGGAGTGTCTCCAGATTAATTTGAATCCCTGAAAGAAGGAAACATTTTGAGTTTCTTTCCCTCCTCGTTGGCACATGAAAATACACAGAGGCAAAAGACAGGGAGGTGGAAAAGGCAGATGAGCCTTGTGTGGCATCCTGAAACTTGGAGATGGATTAAAAACAAGGAGCCATGATAAACTGTGAGTGGTGCTGTAGAGAAAGGCTGGGTAATATAGGGGAATAATAACAGTGG
The DNA here is from genome assembly GCA_907164525.1 of Lophiomys imhausi. NCBI lineage: Eukaryota > Metazoa > Chordata > Mammalia > Rodentia > Muridae > Lophiomys > Lophiomys imhausi. Next base: position 5,469,720 of record CAJQZJ010031764.1, read on the forward strand.
TGGATTTTATGAGAATGAGAGGACTACTCTGAGGAGGCAGCTTTTAGTAAGTCAGCATAGCTGATAGTGGTGGCAGACACATGGAATGGGGCATAAAGAGATGGGTAGGTGTGTGCAAAGGCCCTGAGGCATTGGTCCCATTGTGGAGTTCTAGGAGATGTCTGGAGTACTGAAGCATGTGAAGTTTACCACTGTGGCCAGAACAGTTCCTAAGATAGGAGTGGGAGGCCTGGGACAAAGTGGCAAGCAAGACTGGCCCCTTTTATCATCAAGGGGATTCTAAACACGTGTCCTGTAAAAGAGTCCTGCTCCCGGCAAGCTCGGGTCCTGATGTCACCTCTGGCTTGTGAGCAGGACTCATTTCACTTGGCAAAGGGTTATCTTTGTGGCTCTCTGGGCCAGACCCTCAGCACTCACTGAGGTGTGTGACAGGGACTCATTTAAGGGCAAATGAAAAGATGTTCGCATTGTCTTCTAGGTCTTAGACATCCATGAGATGTCACCATTGAAGCCCTGGCTAACCTGCTAGCTTTCAAACTCGTATCAGGCCTATGTGGGTGGCATATGCTGCAACAATCTGGAGGTAGCCCAGGACTTGTCATCACACTTAAAAGAAAACTTTCTGCAATCATAATGGTTATATGCAAACATACCCAAGGTTGGCTGGGGTTGGTCCCTGGGACCCCAGAAGGAATTGAATTTTTTTCTCCGTTTTTGAGACAGGGTCTCACTGTGTATCTCAGACAGGCATCAAGGAGATGTGGGAAGTTTGTTTCTGTTTCAGGAGGAAGGTGATGGAGGTGACTGAGGTCCTAGATGTTAGGAAACTGGAGATCATGGGATGTGCCAGCCTCCAGGAAGGAATGTGAGTTCCCTCACCCTTGGCCAAGATCCAGCCCCAGATGGCCCCAGAGATGTACGCAAACACACTGGACTACAGGAGAAAGGGTCTCTAAATCGTGGGTTATTATGGCCCTTAAGATATATCTAATACAGGCACAAGTATATGCAGAGCACAGTTTAACAGGCTAAGAACAGGAAAGGGGAGGATGCTGTTTGCCCCACCAAAGAAAGAGACAGGGTCTCTGCTCAGTTTTCTTTGCACATGATATCGCCTGACCACAGGAGCCTCCCCCAAACTAATGGTGCATGAAGTGAGTGTGCTCTCATACACCTGTAATGCCAGCACTTGGAAGATAGAGGATCAGATTCATTGACCCAACCTTATGAAAGTTCTCACGGTGCCCACCTCATCCTCAGCAGGCAAATGACATCAGAAAGATACTCAGAGTAGCCCTGACTTTCCTTAGTTTAGCCCCTTCTGTATACCATCTGGGAGCCACCCAGACTGACCCTTGTTACCTTGTGGACTCCATGTTGCTCTTGACCCCCTTGGCTACTGATGGTTCGCCATCTCCAGCTTTTTACTTGGCCCCTCTCTCCACTTGAATCTTTCTAACCAGTTCTGCCTGTGTGCTCTTGTTTATTCTCTCTTCCTGATGACAATGGGAAACTTGAATTTGGGAGTTTATCCACCTGGAGAGTGGCTTACAGCACACATCCCTTCCTCTTCTCTGGATCCTCTTATTTGCGTCTTTCCCCTCCACACATCTTTGAGCTATCAGCTCACACATCCCCTCCTCTAGCACGCTCTGACTTTCAGACCTGGAACAATTCTCTCCAGTCATGTGATGTCACCTTCACCGAGATACCCGGTGTGTTTTATTTCTCTGCAGACCCACAGCTCCAGCAGGATGGGGGTGTGGCTTCTTGTTCACTTGCACTCTGGGGGCATGTGGTCCAGCGCAGCCCGGATTCTTGGTGCATGTGTAGTAAACACTCGTTGTACAAATGATTTTTTTTAAACCATTACCTATCTGGCCCAGTTTTTACCCCAAAATCTCAAGAGTCACCTACATTAAATGTGTTCTTCTGTTCGGGTATGCTCCATTGTGACTCTTGTATCTGATCTAGGGTTGCTGTGGGTCATGTGCCCCTGAACATCACAGATGCCTCTACCTTAGTCTTGCCTTCCCTGGGGGTTTAAAACTGTGGGAAAATCCCATTTAATTTGAGGGTTTATAATTCTCCAGGTTTTAGCTGTCAATTTGTCTTCTCCTAAAAATCACTTCCTGGAAGGGGCTGTAGGGACCTAGATATTTTCAAGAAATGGGAATAGACTCCCTTAGACCTCAGACCTCAGATAAAACTCAATAAAACTTCCTAACTCTATCTAATTCTGGTATTTATTCTGATAGTTATCATTTATATGTCAACATATTTAGGTAAAAAGCTAGGGAAGCTATAACTTCATTTAAAAATTCTTTTTTTTTTTTCAGCCGGGCGGTGGTGGCGCACGCCTTTAATCCCAGCACTTGGGAGGCAGAGGCAGGTGGATCTTTGCGAGTTCAAGGCCAGCCTGGTCTACAAAGTGATTCCAGGACAGCCAGAGCTGTTAAACAGAGAAACCCTGTCTCGAAAAACCAAAAAAAAAAAAATTCTTTTTTTCTCTCCTTAATTTATTTATTCACTTTACATCCTGATCACAGCCCCCTCCCTCCTCTCCTCCCAGTCCTACCCCTGACCCTCTCCCCCCCCCATTCCCCTCTTCTTCTTTTAAGAGAAGGGAAGCCTCCTGCTCTGTGCTATACCTTTGGTGTTGGGGGGTTGAGCTTAGGGCCTTGCCTGTGCCAGACAAGGGCCCTACCACTGAGCTACATCTTCAGTTATTTCTAACTTTTAATTTTGAGACAGGGGTTTACTAAGTTGCCAGTAGTCCTGGTCCAAGCTGGCCTTGAACCTGTAACATTGAACCTCTTGTCTTGGTCTCCCTAGTAGCTGGGATGACAGGCCTGTGCCACTCAACCCCTCTTCCGAAGCTCCTCATTGTATCTCAGACACACCAGGTGGAGGAGACAGGCCTGCTTGGGTTTTATTGCCTTGTGGATATTTCTGGAAACAGAATCAAAGCATTATAACATAATTAGTTGGGGAAAACAGTACAAAGGAAATCCATTATGAGACTGTCAGGCCCTGGTGGACATCAGGGAAAGGGTGACCGTATCTGGCTTTAAATGCATTTCCAATTTTATTTTAATATTAGACTTTTATAGATTACATTTACCAAGAATAAGCCTTCATGCTCTTTGCCCCATGGCTTATCTGAAATTCGCTCATCTCAATGAAGTACCTGGTGCTTTGCACTGGGGCATCTGCTCCCTTCTTTGGGGAACTGGATTTGGGCTCCCTTGTCCACCTCGGGTGTACTTTAGAAGAAATGACTCAAAGAATCAGAGCTTGGTTTCTTTTGCAACTTCACCTACGGGTGATAACCCTGGAATTAATGAGATTTTTTTTTCTCCTCCGAGAGCATCATTGTCCATTGAGAAACTGAGTTTACTTACTGTCACTCTTTGCTTGTGTTGCCTGTTCCGTCCTTAGGGAAGTTAAAGCATCCAACCCAGCGCTGAAGCTGCTGCAGGGGGTGCCACTGCCTTGCGGTCTGAAACCCTAACAGTCGTTTCACCTTCAGCTCAAAGATTGAGTCTCTCTGAGCTGGCAGCAAAGTTCCAGTGACCAGTCGGCACCCAGGACAAAGAGCAATGTGGTGGGATGGACTCATTTATGCCCCCATCTGAGTAGCTTTCTGAGGACATCCTCAGTGGCAAAGCGTGGTAATTGACAGTGAGGGGTGATCTGTCAAGTGAGCTGCCAGCAATTCCAGTCAGAAGTGAGACATCTGCCTGAGAGAGCTACATTCCTCCTAGATTCTGGGCCTTTCAGGGTCAGTGAGCTCCAGTGAATGAACTTGTTGCCTTTGGGTCTCTGGTTATTCCTGAGCCCAGGGCTTTGATGGGTAGGTGTGGGTGCCGAGGCTACCAGGAAACCCCAAGAGTTGCTACAGCTATTTGTCAGGATTAGCAGTGAGGGGAAGGGAAGGGAGACAGGAAGATAGATGGCAAGGCTGATTTGCTAATGATCAAATATGAAATGTCCTCCATAGGTTCATGCATTGAGCTGGTGGTTCTATTTTGGGAGATTCTAGAATCTTTAGGAGGTGAAGTCTACCTGGAGGTCCCTGGGGGCAAGACTTCATGTGTGCATATGCATATGCAGTGGTGTGTGTGTGTGTGTGTGTGTGTGTGTGTGTGTGTGTGTGTCCCTAGTGCCTGCTGTCTCACTTTCTACTTTCTGTCAACTGTCAACCATGGAATGAATACCTTTCCTTTGGCACAGGCTCCAGTTATTTGTTACAACATTTTCCCCTAGAGGATGGACCCAGCAACTGTAGATGGAGTCCTCCGAAACCACCAAGCAAAAGAAAGGTTTACTTCCTTAAGTCATTTCTCTTAGGAATTTTGACCACTCCAAAAGAAAATGGCCAACACAGCACACAGTGGAGGCCCCCACACTTGCCAGCCACTGGTGTCTCACTGGAAGGCCACTGTCCCCAGGTCCTAGTACAGGAAGTAAAATGTCCAAGCTGATTGATGAAGGATCTGCCAGAGTGAGCACGCTGGGGTTTATTCCCATAGTTATCTGAACAGTCTGGGGTCCTTCTGATGCTCAGAAATCTGGCTAATAGGTAATCTGTCACACTTGCTGCATGGGACAGGTACCTCTCTATCATGCAGCTCTCTCTCGCTCTCTCTCTCTCTCTCTCTCTCTCTCTCTCTCTCTGTATGTGTGTGTGTGTGTGTGTGTGTGTGTGTGTGTGTGTGTGTGTAGAGGCTAGAAGCCAATCTCGGATGTCATTCTTCATATGCTGTCCATGTTGGTTTTTGAGACAGCATCTCTCATTACCCTAGACCTTGCAGAAAAGGCCAGTGTGCCCCAAGGATCCCTCTGTCTCTGCCTCTCCAGTACTAGGATTACAAGTTTGTACAGGCACACTGAGCTCTCTGTTGTTAGTGTGGACTCTAGGGATGAGCTCAGGCCCTCATGTTTGCATGGCAAGCACTGTAGCAGCTGGGCCATCCCCCTCCTTCTCCTGCCGTTTACTCCTTAAGGAAGAGTTCACACATCAGCGAGTTCTTTAAGTGTGCAATCCAGTGGTTTCTATGAGACCTCAGCTGTGCAGCCACCACCACGATGGACTTTACATAATCACCCCAGAAGAATCCTTGAATCTTTGACCATCAAATTCTGGTTTCCTATTTTCCCAGCTCTTGGCAACTGCTCATCTGCCTTCTCTCTCTTTGTATCATTTGTCCAATGATGATACTAGACAATGAGCTAGATGTGGTCAAACCATGTCAGCTTTATCCACCATTACAAATACTCAAGGAAAACTTGTAAACAACAATATAGGGACAGGAGCTTCTCTGGTTGCTCCCTTAAGATGTCACCAGCTACCCCCTACTGCCATCTCCCAGGCCATGTTTGCTGAATTGACTTCCTAGGTCCCTTCTTGGGCTATACTGTTTGTGCAGTCTAATAAATGATAGCATAAGCTGTGTGTATGTGTGTGTGTATGTATGTGTATGTGTGTGTATGTGTGTGCATGTGTACATGTGCATGCATGAGTATGTATGCATGCATGTGGATGTCAGAGGACGACCTTGGCATCGTTTCCTAGGTGCTACTTTCTGTGTTCTTTGAGACATGGTCTCTCACTGACCCAGTACTTACTGAGTGAATTAGGCTGGCCATGGAGTCCTGAGATCTGCTTGTCTTCCCCTCCCTGGCACAGGGATCACAAGAAGGGCCAGTATACCTTGCATTTTAAAAATATAGGTTCTGGAGATCTTCTACCACACATTCTCACTGCCATGATGGACTGTCTCACATCAGTTAAATGAAACCTCAAATCTCATAATGTGTAAGGACATTTATGATTTTGTGTTAGGCTGAAGGCCGCAGGCCACAAATCGAAGACATCACTATGTCAAGCCAAATCTTTTCCCCTTTCAGTTGTCTTACATAATGAGAAGTCAGCTAGCATAAAACTTCCCTCTCAATATTAGTTTTTTGGGGAGGTGGGATTTCCTTATGTTGGCCGATTTTTCTTATAACTCGGTCCATTTCCCAATGATGGAAGAAAAGGAATGATAAAAAATGATATTGACTACCCTAAGGATGAACCACATAGATTGTTCCAGGATGCTTTGAAATGGTTTCCTTTTTTTGTTGTTGTTGAGCCTTGGAGACGCTTCCAAATGAGCCACAAGATAATTCACCACAGACGCTCTCATCGACTCACTTCTTCCTGTGTATTTAATCAAATCGCCCATAATAAATTAGCAGCGATTCATTTGGACACCGAATACCAAGTTGTTCTCCTAAATGACCTGGATTGATTTCCACATGTCGCTATTCATCAGGATGAAGTGGCTTCACCAGCCAGGAGTCCAAACACCCAAACACATTTCTGTTCTGTCGCATTACCAGCAGATAGCATTTGGATTTCTGCCTGAGCTGGTGAGTCTCACAATTAGTTGGACTGAAAATGCCATACAAAGGCTTTCAGATAGATCAGTGTTCCCAGAACAGAGCAGTCTTGTGAGAAAGCCAGGGAAGCAAATCAGAGCTGGACCCAGAAGGCGAAGGCAGGGCATCTCGTTACACCACACACCTCGTGCCCAGGACTATGTGGGTGTGTGTAGCAGGGGGCTGTGTCATTCTGGAGTGGTTGAGTGTGATGTTATATTTGCAGGTTAGGGGTTGGTTAGTGATAAGTACACATTAAATCTGTGTGAGGCACTGAGCTCTCTTCTCAATGAAAGCAAGTTCACATGCAAATAATCTTTCTGCCACCCCAGGATGAAAGCAACCACTACAGTCCAAAAGGGTGGGTATTGACCTGCTCGCGGCCACACAGAGGCAGTAGTGGAGGACCCTTTGGTTCAGGATCTTATGGGATGAACAAGGCTGACTGATATGGTTGGTGGTTGCTAGGGGTACAGCAGAAACTGGCAGTGAAACAGCCAAGTTCACAGTGAGAAGCCTTCTGATTCCAAGGCTCCATGTGGATGGAGATGAAGTCACCATTGTCACTGTGACACTCTCTGTTCTTGCCACCCCATCACTCCCATTACCTCTGTGTCCACCACCATCTTGTCACCTCTATCAACATTGTCTCTACTATCACCCTTTATCGCCAGTATGATCACACTTTCTGTCATCCTTACACTCATTCTTGTCACTTTGATCAACATTGTCTTCACCATGACCAGCTTCAGTACAGTCATCATCCTGTCCATGAGTCCCACCATCATGGCCAAGGTCACCATCACCCGTATCATGCTCATCATCTGTCTCTAATGCCATCATTGATACCATCACCACTGTCTTCCCTGTAACCAACATCAACATGGTCTTCACTGTCACCGTTGTGAAACTCAGGATCATAGCTATGATCCATGTAATCGCCTGCCCTCACCTTAGTCATATTAATGATATACCTTTACTATCACTGTCATCAACAATATAATCATACCGTCATTTCACCGCCACCACCTCCATCAACACTGTCTCCACCGTCACTACAATCGCTATCCCTGTCATGGGCCCCAGCATCCCCACCATCTTTGATACCTACACCCTCTTTATGCTCACCATCGTCACCATCACATGTGATGACGAAGGAAGGCCGGTGCACCATGAGTCTTTCCACGCACACTGTGTCCATTACCTTCTGAGACCTCACAAGGCTCTTGCTGTGAGTAGGGTTTTCAGCACCATCTTAAGTGTAGGAAACTAAGGATTCTAGAAACAAAGTCATTTGCTCAAGATTGCAGACCATGAGGAAAAGACTGGGGTTGGTATCCCATGTACCCTTTTATTCTGGTATGAAAACTCTTTTACTTCCCAAGTTGGGCATCAAGCACATTAGCAATTGAGTTATCTCCTCTTTGTTCTTTCCTTCTTCCACTCTTCCTTCTTTCCTTCCTCCTCCCTCCCTCTCCCCTCCCTTCCTCTCCTCCTCCACCCCTCGGTCCCTCCCTTCCTTCTTTCCCTCCCTTATTTTCCTTCTTCCCCTCCCTCTTTTCTTTTCATTCTTCCTTCTCCCTCTCCCTCCTTCTCCACTCTTTCTTTCAATCCCTGTTCTCTCAGGATCTCATGAAATCAAGGCTGGTCTTGAACTTTCGATCCTCCTATCTCTACCTCCCAAGTGCTGGGATGATGGCTGTGCCATTGTGGCTGGCTCCACATGATTTTCCAGCACCGGGTTCACAACAGAGAATACAGCAGATGGGCCTCTGGACCACCCTCATTCTACTTTGTAGCCAGAGTTTTCGGTATTGCCACTGTTAGCTTTTTGAGACAAACAGTCACTTGTCAGTGGATTGTCCTGCACGTTGTTAGGTTGCTAGGACAGTGTCTCTCCTCTCCACTCTGTAGAAGTCAGTGGTGCCCCCTTCCTGGTCATAACAGCTGTATTCTCCAGGGACATTGTCACATTGTTCCTAGGAGTCAAGATCATGGGTAAGAATGTGTGTTTTGGCAAGAGAAGAGGCAACCTTTAAAATAGCATCATCAAGAAAAACTAACTGGGGGTAAAACCCAGATCTCCAGGGTGAGGTTGGCAGTATTACAAAGGAGAGGGGGGCGGGGGACACTAGGGGAATCTCACAGAGGATAATTGAGTCCATACTCCAGTAGGCAAGATTGCCTCATGGACAGGAGGGGCCAAGGAGACTGGGAAGAATTGCAAATGCTCAGGAAAGGGCTTGGGACACCTGGGTGAGGACAGGAGGACAAAGAGAGCTGGGGATGTGTTGGGAGGAGGTTGGGAGGCATTGAAGGATTCTTAACAGAAGAAAGGCTGGTCCTGCTGCTATGGAAACAGGGCCATAGGGGCCAAGGGCAGGTATAGGGAGGATCTTTAGGCATTTGTCATAATAATACTGATTTGGCCCAGGGTGGTAGGACTGTCATGGTTAAGACGTGGAGGATCCTTATTGTGCCCTGAGGACCACGCCATGATATAAATCACACTGGGAAACTGTCGTGCACTGCTGTGCTTGTTGAAAGTGGACTCGGGGAGCAGAGAGGACCCCTTTATCCCATACTCAAGCATGCTCATTGCAAGTGTCCTCCAAGGCTCCCTGTCCAGTGAGGCTGGCCCATGGCCCGTCACAGGGAGAACAGCAGACATCCAAGGCTATGAAAAGAACATGGCACCTCGAGAACAGCTAGCCATTTCCAACAAGGATTACCATTATTTAGCCTGTGGCCTGCTTAAAAATCCCTGCAGGGAATGAGAAGCTGGTAGCTCACCCAGGGAGAGGATAGAGGACGGATGCTCTGCCATGCCTGGAGATTTCAGGCAGGTGCTCCTCCAGCATGGCCATTTCAGGGGACATTACTGCTGGATGTTGTAAGCAGTTGATGCTGTTTTGCTCTCTGTCTGTTACTTACTGTATGTTCTTTCACTTGGAAGCCTCACCTAAAGGGAAATGCTTTTCCTCAAACTCTCTCTGTCCTGGTAACCCCAGCTGCCTCCATGGATCTTCTCCAGCCGGTTTCTGCTGGATGTTGTAAGTGGCTGATCTGATAATATTTTATTATTTGCAGCTTGCTACTTGTTTTTTTTTTTTTTTTTTTTTTTACTTTAGCTTGCTTCATGCATAATAAACTCACTCAGTTGAAACTGGAAGTTCAGCTACTGTCCTTCTCCCTCTGGATGGAATGCATATTGGGAGAACACATTTATAGATGGGAGATGTGGTGAGAAAGGAAGAGAGGTTCCAGGTGACTTGGAGGCATTTAGTGTGAGCCCAGCCAGAGGGTGTGCCTAGAATGCCTTCATGGGCAGATGGCTGGCATGCTAGCCCCCCTCCTGGCCTGCTGAGATGGTGGGTCCCTCAGAACTGGCTCCTTTCCAGCTCTCTTGTTTACTTGGCCAAGACATTCCACCCTTATCTGTGACAGGTGCTTGTTGAAATTCTGAAGGTGTCAAGTTCATTTTGCTTTATTGTCTCCAGATAAAGAAGGTGGGTCTTGAGAAGTCATTTTGTATGGTTTAGCCACCCTTCGATGCCATTGGTATTTACAGTGATGATGATGGTCATGATGATGATAGTGTTGATGACTATGTTGCCTCGAATCTTTTGTTTTCCTACTCCCCATGAAGCCTTGCATCCTCACACTGGCCCATCTGGCGCATCTCCACAGAAGCTCTTATTTTATGTCTTAGTTAAGGTTTCTATTACTGCAACCAAGTGTAACCGAACTTTTAAGTTATTATTTAACACTTATTTATTA
>CAJQZJ010031764.1:5480328-5502168 GCA_907164525.1 Lophiomys imhausi
TATTCACTAAATCTAACTTATATTAACCTATCAGCCCCTACAACCAAGCATCATGACTGGAAAGCAAGCTAGGGAGGAAAGGGTTTATGTGGCTTACACTGCTACCGCATTATTAATCATTGAAGGAAGTCAGGACAGGGACTCAAGCAGGGCAGGAACCTGAAGGCAGGAGCTGATGCATAGGCCATGGAGGGGTGCTGTTTACTGGCTTGCTCCTCATGGTTTGCTCAGCCTGCTTTCTTATAGAACCCAGGACCACCAGCCCAGGGGTAGTACCACCCACAATGGACTGGGCTACCCCCCAATAATAACTAACTAGGAAAATGCCTCACAGCCATATCTAATGGAAGCATTTTGCCAGCTAAGGTTCCTTCCTTTCAGACAACTCTAGTTTGTGTGTCGAGTTGACATAAGACCAGCCAGTGTACTTTACAACTTCAGGAGATCACCACATGCTTGGTGCTACACTCCTTTGCGTCCTCAGCTCTCAATCTCTCTGCCTTTGAGCTCCATTTTAGGGGCCTAAAGGAAACACTTGAAAGTTGTTGCTTCATTTTCTCACTTTGCTAGACAAGGTCAGCTCTGGGGGAAACTTCAGGAAGCTACAGCTGAGTTGGAGAGGTGGAAGCAGAGCCTCTACTGTACCCAGATGCTGTGTTTCAGGTTAGCTGCTTCACACACCTGGTCCTGAGTGGATTTGGCTCCATCCCCCAACTAGGCATATGGCAGGTGGCCATTAGTGAGTATCAGGGCCACTGCAGTAAGTCTGACAGCCAGGATATCCCTTCCTTGTGCTCCAACAACCTTCCATGGGCATTTCCACATTAGGATTACTGTGTTGTAATGGAGGCATGCTTGCTTGATTCCAGCACAGTTGTGAAACACCCTAAAGTATTCTTTCTGAATACTCTGTGTCTTGTGGTGTGTGTGTTGGGGGTGGGTGCGTGCACATGTGTATATGGTGAATGTGTCTGTGTGCAAGTATACCAAGGGGAGGAAGGAATGCTGGGTATTCTCTATCATTTTCTGTCTTATTCTCCTGGAGGCAGGTTCTCAGGTGGGTTGTCCATTGAGCTCCCAGAACCTGCTTGTCTCCATCTTTCAAAGCTGGGGTTACAGGCATGGGCAGCCATGGTCTTATTACATGCTTGCTGGGGATTCAAACTCAGTCCCTCATGCTTGCAGACCGAGCATTCTTACAAACGGATCCATCTTCCTATCCACTACTATGTTTCTTATTTCTAATTATGAGATACTGAGGAATGAATGAATTTAAGGGAAAACATTATCACCACCATCATCATCATCATCACCACCACTACTATTGTCACGGCTGTTGTCCTCCATGTGCTCATATATTTGAATACTTGGTTCCCAGTTGGTAGAACTATTTGACAAGGATTATGAAGTCTGTCCTTGTTGGAGGAGGTGTGTCACTGGGGGTGGACTCTGCTTTCAAAAGACTCACGCAATTTCTAGTCTCTCTCTCTCTCTGCCTCATGGTTGTGGATCAAGATGTGAGCTCTAAGCAGTTGCTTTGCTCTGCCATCATGGATTCTAATCCTCTGAGACTGTAGGCCTAATTAAGCACTTTCTTTTTTGAGTTGCCTTGGTCATGGTGTTTGACAGCAACAGGGAAGTAACTGAGACCACCATCATTGCTGTTTTATCGCCACCATCATCATCAGTAGGAGCACAGCCACCACGTGTTGTGTGACCAAGTTCCTCACATGTTATGTCTCACTTGAGGATCCCACATGCTACACACCACACAGTTACAGCTTGTCTCATCTTAAGGAGGGAACACATACTTGGGGTTCAGAGGCTCGGACTTCCTGCTCAGAGTCATCATTTCCGGTACCCTGTTCTGGGGTCTCTATACAGGGCTGGTATTACTCGTCTCAGAGGGGTTATCTCCAAGGCATAGGGAGCAGGTAGGAATGCTACACTGTGTAGACCCACTCTGAGGCAAATCATACACCGGGCCTCACCCTGACAGCCTCCCTGTGAACTGTGTGGAGGAGAGCATGGTCTCTCCTTGGCACGGTTCTCCTCCCTTGGGCTGGAATGACTGCTCAGAAGTTGTGCTGCCAAATTCCTCAATTTTCTCTCACTTACAAAGAATAATAGCGCTGAAGCTGCCAGAATAAGGTGAAGCTCACGGCTTCGAGGCTGTTCAGGCTGGCATTTTGCCGGGGTGGGCGTCTGTTCCTGTGGTTGGGGCAGGGTGGAGGGTCCCTGCAGTGCCTCTGGCTGGAGTCTTGTTCCATTTTTTTCCTTCCCTTCCTATTTCGCCCCTCACCCTGCTTCTTTTTCTATCAAAGCCTGCATTCTCTAAGTGTTCCTTTAAAAAGTCAAAAGCAAACAGGCCCCACCTGTCCTGCAGGGGCTATTCCGGGTGATCCTGTAATGATGTAAGTGCCCTGCTCCCAGGGTTCAGAGGCTGTTTGGCATTCATTCGTAGGGGATAGGCAACTTGGGAATGTCAGTTTCTGGGTTGAGACATTGCTCACCAGCCAACTCACTGTCTCCTGGCCAGCTTGCATTTTTGTTGCAGGGATCTTCATCAAAGCCAGCGTCTGAAAGGTTCTCCCTGTGGGTGGGAGAGCTTGTGAGCTTCCTTCTCAAGAGGGAAGTGAAGCCCAGGCATTTTAAGGGACCATGCCTCAGTGGGGTCCGAGGGCTTCGAAAGGAAACCAACTCGGCCAAGAGATCTTGTAGAGCTGTTAAGTTGTTATTGATTGATGGAGGGGTAGTTATTAAGCTCCAGGAGTGACTTATTATGCCAGTTGGGACAGATTAAAGAGGAGCTAAGCCTGGTGTCCATCAGGAGTCACTGCCGAGGAGGGGAGTGCTGAAGAGTTGTACTTTCCGTCCCCTCCCTCCACATTGTCTGAAGAAAGACACTGACTGTTCTCACACTGAGGCTTCAAGGTTTCTCCCTCCCACTTCTCCTGTGAGCATGTATGTGTGATGTAGGTGGACCCATGCATATGGAGGCCAGAGCATACTTGTGGTTTCATCCCTCAGGTGTAATTTTTGAGACAGCGTCCCCATCACTGAGATGTAGAATTCACTGATAAAGCCAGACTTCCTGGCTACCAAGCCCCAGTGATCCATCTGCCTCGACCTCCCCAGTTGTCGGTTTCTATTGCTTTTTAAAATGCCACGATCAAGTGTAGCTTGGGAGGAAGGGGTTTATTTATTGTTCCACAACACAGTCTGTCACTGAGGAAGGTGAGGACAAGAATTCAAACAGAGCAGGAACCTGGAGGCAGGAGCTGATTCAGAGGCCATGGAGGGGTGCTGCCTGCTGCCTTGCTCCTCATGGCTTGCTCAGCCTGATTTCTTATAGAGTCACCAGACCTGGGCTTGCACCAGTCGCAGTGAGCTGGGCTGTAACACATTAATTAATCATCAAGCAGCAATAAAGAAAATGAACCACAGGCCAATTCACAGGCCAATCTGGTGGAGGCGTTTTCTCGGTTGAAGTTCCCTTCCAAAATGACTCCAGCTTGTGTCAAGTTGACATAAAATGACCAGCACGGCAGTTCTGGGACTCTAGGCATGTTCCACCATGCCCGGCTTTTTACTCAGTGCTGGGGGTGGAACTCCGAGCCTCCTGCTTACACAGTGAAGAATTTATGGACTGGGCTACATTCCCAGCCCCTTATCTTTCTTAATCAAACATCATCCCGTGAGTGATGTCTGTATCAAGCTACATATTTCACCTGGTGAAGGGAAAGTCTTTTCTCAGATAAAAGCTTGGGTTGTTATATTGTGACTTAGAACCAGTCTAGGTTTTGTGCTGGCTTTATGACGAACAGTACCCTCTCTTTGAAGAGGAACTGGGTGTCTCTTCAGGCTGGGGAGGGACTAGTGGGGCACAGATCTGTTTTGATGGTGGGTTCACCTTCTCCCCCAGACTTGGTTAATGTTAAATCATGAAGTGTTTTAATTAGCTGGCCTTTCATGGGAGAAACAGAGCCTTCCCCAAGTCCATATGGTAACAGCTGAGCTCTTCAGTAATCTCTAACCCCAGCTATATCAGTCTGCCCTTCGGGGTCCTCCCAGTCCCTGCCTGGGGCAGAAAGGGAGCCTTCCGTTAAGTGGTTTGATCATTATTCTGCCACTCCGCAATCTCCCAGGGCCAGGTGTGGTTCAGAATTCATCCTTTCAGATTCTAGCAAAGCAGCCACAGGCAAATGTCATGTTACAGCCCCACCCCATTCACCCCATGCAGAATTCTGGGACAGTATCCCATAATCAAACAGCATTCCTTTTCCTGCAAAAAGCCTACTATCCACAAGAAACCTATTATTCTCAGGCTGGGGCAAATAATCATTAGGGTGAAATAACACGGCTCTCCTTAGGAACATGGCAGTGGAACGTTAGAGATTTCTTTTAGTTTTACCTAGAATAAAGGCCTCATACGCGACCAGGGAGATGGGCTAAGTTATGGCAGAGAGACCATTTCAAAGTCAGGCATCATGCTGTATATTTGTAAAGTTACAGAACTTAATAAACTGAGGTGGGAGCATCACTTCAGAGTGGGAGTTCAAGACCAGCCTGGGCAACATAGTGAGAGTTCTTGTTTGAAAACAAAGAAAACAAAACAGGGCTTGGGATAGACTTCCATGCAGGAGTGCTTCCTGGTGTATACAGAGCCCCTAGGAACAGGGTTCCATGATCTCTGGTTTCCCCCAGACAATTAAACATTTAGGTTTGCAACGAGGTTCAGGGTGGAATGTGTGAATGTAACTTGTCATGTTTGGTCTAGGAAGGGGTTCACTTGCCCTCAGTTACAAAACTACCTTGGTGTCTGTCCTTTTTGCCTTTCATAATGAAGTTTTACTTATTTGACGTGTGTGTGTGTGTGTGTGTGTGTGTGTGTGTGTGTGTGTGTGTATGCCTGTATGTACACATGCATGTGTAGAAGGGGGGGGAGGGGGGAAGGTGGAAGGAGAGACAGAGGAAGAGAGGGTGAGAGAGGAAAAGGGGAGGGAGGAGGGAGGGGAAGGGAGTGAGGAAGAAGGAAAACTAAAAGATTGAGCTCACCTGCTGCATCCTTCCTGCAATCCAACGAGCTCAGATTTTGAACCCCACAAGGAAAAGCCTGCCTGCGGTCTGACATTTCTGAGTTTATTGGCTGGCATGAAAGAATCTTCATTCCAATCCATGCAGTGTGGCCAGGAGACCAGGTGTGTCCTGCAAGCAGCCCGTGCTGGGGCTCCAGCCACACAAGTAAGTGCCTTATTGTTTTATTAATATCCCACAGGCAGCTGTTAGTTCTGAGGGCTTCAAAATTCTGAGTAGAAATCAAACAGATCCCGAGAAGCTGCCTGCAACGCGGTGGCAGTGAACCTTGTAGGCAATCCAGGTTAAATGGAGATAGAAATCAAGATCAAAATCTCCACAGGGTTCCATGGTCAGGTCTCTGAAATGCCACTGGTCCAAGAGCATGAAAAAAGGCCACCTCTCAGGTTTTTCAGAGGGGTTAAAAATGGCCTCACAGTCTTAACCAACAAGCTCTCCTCAGAGATTTCTGACTCAGTGAACAGCCCCTGGCTGCTGTTGTGGAGTCACTTAATCATCCCCTGGTCCCCTTTCTCCTCTAGTCCTGGTCGGTCAACCCTTCCTCCTCATGTCCCCTCCTCCTACCTCCACAGTACCTTTGATTCTTGAATTCCTCTATGGTCTCCCATTCACTGCACCCCTGAAGTGCAGAGTGCCTGCTTCATTCACGTCTCCTCACCTTTTCCTGTGACTAGGGAGCCACCCTCACAGAGCCCCTTTGCTTTCTGAAGTACCAACTCTGAGAACCTCAACCCTTCCTTTCACTCTTTGGGTTTGTCTTGGGGGAAACCTTCCTAGGCTTGTACTTAAAGGATTTTCTTGGAGCACCTTGGGTATCTCTCAAGGCTTAAAAAAAAAATAACAACTAATTTTAGTCAGGGTCTCATGTCGAAGCTAGCCTTGAACTCCCTCTATGGTGGAGGATGGCCACAAGCTTCAGGTCTTCCTGTCTCTTACCTTCCCAGTGCTGGGCGCCAACCTGCACTACCACACCCAGTTTATGTAGTGCCACAGACAGAACTCAGGGCCTCATGAATGCTAGGCAAGCACCCTACCAACTGAGCTACAGCCAAGCCTTTCATGGACTTTCTTAGAACTGTTATTCTATGAATACCTACCAGTGCTGTAACTATTGTGTGGCATCTCTACAGCGCCGCCCCCCCCCCATGAGGCCCTGTTGGGCAGGACTCCTGCTTGCTTCCTCCTTAGCTGCCTCCCCTGGCTTTCATGTGGTCCGCAGCACTAGAAGACCAGCCCTGTATAGGACTGGAGCTGACCGGGCAGAGCATGGTGACATCTCTCTATTCTGGATTCCTCTGGCCAGCTGGCTGATTCCATTTTGATTCGAGAGCAGGTTTAGGACCTGGCAATTTAAGGAAATCATCTCTGGCCATGTGGCCTTGGCTCTGTTTTTGTTGTTTGGTATGGGCAAGTACCCATCAGGCAGAGTTGCTGCCCACGGACTGGGACCTGCCTTTCTGCCACTATTCTCCCACTTCAACTGGGGAGACTTGGATGTTTCTGATGCGAGGCCACCAGCTTGGCACATGTTAGCAGGAAGCCATGGCTACTGTAATGGGATTCTTCCTCCTGGCCATGATTCTTCAATACTTCATTTTTTTTCCTGGTGGGAGGGGTCACCATCTACATCCTGTGACTTTAGGCTCCCCACCTGTGTGTGTGTCTTTAAGGAGTAGACAGAGACATTGCCTTCCTTAGCTTGCCTAGACCCTCACTTGACACATAAGCAGGGGGTGGGTAGGTGGGCTCCTTTCCTCAAGTTTAATTAAAGACACACTGATAGGACTGACTCAGAGGACAGCCCAGCCTCAAGAAGCTGTAGAGCAGATGGTGGTACATGTCTGTCATAAACCATGTGTTAATCTTTTTTCCCCAGTAGCAGAGTTGGATTGGGGATATCCACAGGGGATAAGGACAGCCCAGAGTGTTTCCTGGGGACAGACTACCACAAGAGGGGCATTTCCATTTAACTCAGGACCTTAGGGGAAGGTCAGCATGCAATATTTTTTTAGGGGTGTGTGACAGGGTCTTTTTTTCAATTCTCCTGCCTCAGCCTCCTGAGTGTTTGGATTGTGGGAATATAGTGCCATGCCCAGGACAGGTCTTCAGTAAGCTCGAGTGGTTCATCTGTCTTCTTGTGAACTTGTGTTCACAGCCATAACACATTGTACCTGGCAGGGTGGAAGGCACGACAAAGGAGGCTTACCTTGAACCCATTTCCTGCTAATACTCATACCTGCTTTACAGCCATGAATGTGCTGGGCTCTCCATGGCAAGGCACAGCAAGGGAGGCTAAGGACATGGTTCAGATGGGAGACATGAGTGACATGCCCCAAGTCCCCAGCTCTGCATCAAAACAGATGTGGTGGTGATCTCAGCATTTGGAAGGAATGGGACTTTAAAGTCAGCTTCAGCTTCACAGTAAGTTTGAAGCCAACCTGGGCTACATGAGAGTCTGTCTTAAAAAATGCAAGTAAGAAAATGGACACCCAAATTCTACATGTATGAGGATGAATAATTCACTTGTCTAATTAAATATCCACTTTGTGCTCTCTGCTACCTGTGGGGTCTAGAGCCATGTAGCACTTGTGAGACATGGGCAGGACACCTAGGTCCACTGGGAGATGGTTATTCAGTTGGAAATCATGCAAACAGCCTGTGCTGATCAATCATTGTAGCTTCAGGAAGTGTCTCTCAGGCAGACTGCTACAAGAACTGTCCTAGGCTGTTCCTTGTACAAATGTGGTGCACCAGGGAAGACTTTCAGGAGTGGTGGTAGTTCCACTCTGACATGAAGCCCATGGGGAGTTCAGCTAACAGAAGAGCCTCCCAGGTTGAGTGACAACTGGTTTGAGGCGCAAGAAGAGAGGAGGTCATGTTGTTGGGGGTGCACGGCAGGGCAAAGAGGAGAGGATGATGACGGTGGAGAGGGTGTGGTGCTGGTCCTCTGCAAGGCCTGCTGGCTCAAGTCAGTAGGTTTGGGTGTTAGGGACAAAGTGGAGGTTCTGTGGGCCCGAGGGGTGTTCCTAGTGTTAGTAAAGGGTTTGTGAATGTCCATGAGTGTGGGGCTGACACATGATGGAGGCATTGTATTGAGGCAACAGCTCTTCTGAGCGGAAGGTGGTCTCTGACTGCAGTTGCTCAACCCCAAATCCACATTCAAACCTGTAATTATTGCACAGAGGCTCCGCCCGGAGGAATACTCATCCCAGGATGGCCTGAGTATCAGTATACCTGAGTATACCCCCTCTCCCTGATGCTGCAGGAGCCAGTGTGCACATACTTCTGGAGCAAATCCAGTCAAAGAGGAACATGATACAGCTTCACAAGATGAGGGTGTCACCTCATCCAGAAGGCACTGGATGGCAGCAGGCATGGCCATCACCCTGGCTCACTGAATTGCTGATGTGAACAGCTCTCCTCAGGAGGAGACCATGTCAGAGAGGTTAAACAACCCCATAGGATCACAGACCGAAGCAAGGGCTGAACTGGGATTACAACCCGGGCTTGTTTGAGTCTAAAGCTCCTGGTCTTTACCTCTATCTGTGGCGTGTCACAGGTGGGAAGTCTTCTAGAAGAGGTGGTTTCCTGTTCAGCACCAAACATAAAGGAAAGAAACACCCACGCACCAGTCAGTGATACTTTGTCCCTGATAAGCTGTGCCTCTCTGAACACCCTCTCAAGCCTCTCCAGGCTTCACTTGTTAGTGACAAGAGTGACAATGTTGATGGTGTCACTCAATTCCTGGGTGTGAGGCACTGTCCTTAGACCTGCACGATTCACTTGTCAGCTTTACAGTAGCCTTCTAGGATGGTTGCTGAGAGTCGCCTGCAACTGCCATGATAAAGATGGCAGCAGCTGCCATAGTTGGAGGCCAATTTTGAACAACAGAGATGTAATCTGCAAACCACCCCTCTGTGCTTAGATGTGTACTCACCGTCAGGGACATCCCAATGCTAACCCCTAAACTCAGTTCAATGTCACTGCAATGACTTCTGTAAGGTCTCCTCAATGCCACCTTGAGCCCCCATTAGTCCAGTCTCCACTTCACAGCCAGCGGGGTCATTTCCCAGAGCACACTGGCCTCTCCTACCTCTCCCATTAACACACACATGCTTTCCCTACCCACCAATAAAATGGTAGGGGCAGAACAAAGGAGGGACCTCATCACCTAAGGAGGTTGCTCAGTTAGGTAAGTGTTTGCCTTGCAGGCTGGGAACCAGAGTCCAGTCTCTAGCACCCATGTTAGCAATAAGCCAGGCATGGAGGTGAGGAGATGTAACCTGAAGTAATAAATAAATGTTTAAAAAAGGAATTAGAGAAACTTATATAATAGGAACACAATAAAATAATACTTTTAATTAAGAAAAAAAATATCCCAGTTCTGGGATGACAGAGGCAGAGGCTCCTGAGGAATGGCATCTCAGGGTGACCTTTGCCCTCATCCATCCACCCCCCATGCCGAGAAGCATGTGCACACATATCCACAGAACAAAGACCAGCTGTAGTTCTGGCTCATGCCATAATCTAATGAACTCAGAAAACGTGTTGAGTGAGCAAAGCATCCAGAAATGGAGATTCTCAGTTCTTACAGAGAATATGGATTATGTATGTCCATGGCAACAGAAGATGGATGGGAGTCCAGGCTGGGTGAAAGCAATGGGAGGGAGTCCTTTTAGGGTGAAACCATAGCCATATTTGACACTGTTTGGGAGCATACCAACGAACCTCACACGTGAGTGGATGACTTGTGTCATGAGTTAACATTTCAATCTAAATGTTTTTGAAGAAGTTGACTGGGAATCATGGCACAGAGCTGAGTGCCCTTCCCTCTGACATTTGTCTTTCATTTATATTGAGGGACACAGTCAGTGTCCTACTAATGTCAAGTTGCTCCCAGTTTCCTATCAGAGCTCTGGGAACCTCTGCTGGGATAGTCTCAGGGTCAGCTCTGTTGGATGTGGGTTCCATGTATTCACCATTGAGGGACCTCAGGCTCCAGAACATCTCCACGGAAACCATGAGAGACACTCTGTAGAGCAAGGGAGTGGCAGTGTGTGTTAGTGGGAGAGGTAGGAGGAGCCAGTGTGTTCTGGGAAATAACCCCTTTGGCTGTGAAGTGGAGACTGGACTAATGGGGACTCAAGGTGGCATTGAGCAGACCTTACAGAAGTCATTGCAATAACATTGAACTGAGTTTAAGGGTTAGGATTGGGATGCCAAAGTGATGCAGGTAGGGTGGATTATCTAGGTTGATGATTGGATGGGTGGATGGGAATGCAGAGTTGGTTCTTGGAGAACAGAAATCTCAAGGGTGGATTGGGCTGTTGAAGCCCCTTGGGGACACCTGAGTCACTTGGATATGGTTGACCAACTGCATATCCAGCAAGAGCATCAGTCAGAGGCTAGGACTGGGACAGTGGTGTGCAGAGAACTGGATAGAGCCACCTCATTGTAGGAATGACCTGAGAATCCTTCTGGGTGGACATACCCTGAGTAGCTGCTGGCCCATCATGAAAGACTCATCACTGGCATGAAGGATCAAGAGAGGAAACACAAGGCTACCCTAGACACACCTTTCTTCTTCACTGCAGGTAAGGGTAAGTGTCTTGTGGCTGTGAATGCTGCCAACATATGGAGTTTTAGTTTAGCCCCTCCTACAGTGGACAACCTTGAGTCCAATCTGTTCATGAAATGAAGATAAGGCATGGGACTGACACAGAAGGATCAGCAGTTTAAGGCCAGCCTGGGCTACAAAGCAAGGCCCTGTGTGGTATGAGTTTATTAAAATAACCAATTATGAGAATGTTTTTGTTTAATCCCAGGTGTGAGGCTGCTTAATACACAGGTGTAAAGTATTAACTATCTTGTGAGCTAGCAGGGGTGTGGCTCAACCAACTGAGCAAGTTTAACTCAGAGGACTTGAGAAAGGTATAAAATGCCAGAACCCCAAGGAGAAGGGGGCTCTACAAAGAAGTAGGAGAAAGGGGGCTACAGAAAGGAGAAAGGGCTACAAAGAAGAAAGAGGTTGCTGCTCTCCTGGCTGCTGATGCTCCACCAAACTGCTGCTTGTTCTTCCTGCTGCTGTCTCCTGGTTTGCTGGACTTCTACCGAGATTGGTATTACTCCCAAAGAACCCAATGACCCTATTTAGCAGGAAGTAGCTCAAAGAGACCTACCTCCCTTCTTTTACCTCTAACCTTCTTTCTCTCCCACCTAGTGCTGGGGGGTTTGGAGGAACAAGAGGTAGAAGAGAGGTAGAGCTATTAAATATAGTAAAATAAATCAGAATGTATGATTACTATAATACAAAAATAATAAAAGCCTCTTGCTACAGCCCGCTGTTTCAAAAACAAAAGAAAGCAAAAGAAAACAAAAAGGAAGAGAAGGATGAGGGACAGGAGGAGGAAGAGGAGGAAAAGAGGGAAGAGAAGGAAGAGGAGGAAGCTCTTTTTCTAGAAACTGGTGACATCATGACTTCTGTCTCTTGGAGGAGGCACCCAGAGCAAGGAGGTCAAATGCTTCACTTGATGTGATACAGTTAACAGACAGCTCAAAGCCATCTGGGATTCCTGGGACTTTTTCCTTAATGGCTGCCTCAGCTAGTTGTTGGTGAGAAGCCTTGGCCACCAGAGATGTGGCGGTAGCTACTTCTCAGACAGAGGGGCCCTGCTGAGCCCACAGTTTGGAAGGCTATAGGCATGGCATGGACATTCCAGATGGATGGAAATGGTGGCAATGAGTGTGGGAGCAGGTGACCTATCACCTCAAAAGTCAGTAGACAGAGAGGTGAGACCCACTAAGACTACCAGTTGGTCCCTAGAGAACCAGCTTCCAAGATGGCATCTCCAGTGTCCTGAGGACTTACTCCTACCACTTCCTAACAGCGCCTCCTTGAGGCCAAGCTTGTAATAGCACAGGGAGGGAGACCCAAACCACATGGCTACCCCTGGGAAAGACCCCTGGGAAAGTTCCCTGGGCTAACATGTGGCAAATTCCACAACGGATTGGCTTGCATAGTACTGCAAAAATCACCTAGTCCTCATATCTTCAGTAATTACATATGCACACTTGAAGGCTCACAGAGATCGATTAACTTCCCAGGAAGTCATCTGCCACCCAGCTTTACTCATAGCAGGAGTCTTCTGTCTGGTGGCCATGTAGCCCTCCTTCTCCTGCCCTGCCTGGGCCTGCAGAGAGGGTCACTTTGCTGGATCTCATTAACCCTGTCACCTCAAGCTCACACTCAGGATGAATGGGCAATGAGGTTAGGGTCTCCCCTGGCATGACCCTACCTGACATGAGATCCTTATTCTCATCTGCTTCTCGACACCTTAGACGACAGCAGTGTAGTGTTCCTGAGGAGCCCGTGTGTGACTGGGAAGGGCAGCAGGTGTTATTCAGGCTAAATTGACCTTGAAATTGATTTCTTTATTTTATGACTTACTGAGAGGAGATTAACACTTTTTTTTTCTTCCTGCAGTCTGAAACAATTTACATGGTAATAGAAGACACAGTCAGTCAAATGAATTGCTGGACGTAGTCCTGTTCTGGGGGAATGCAAGAGCATAGGCATGCTTATTTCTTTGCCCAGAGAAAGACCAGGCCTTTAACATCTGTGAATAGGAGCTAAATTTAATCTCCTATCTTCAAAGCAGAGGGGCGAGGAGCACCCTGGTGTCTACTTGGCATTTTCAGAGTTGGAGCGGGATGAGGGCAGCCTGGGTTCCTCTCTACAGGGTGACTTGGAGAGGTGTGTGGGCCACAAGTGGCATGAAGATGGGCGTGGGCACTGATTGCATTTGTGCTGGACATGGGCATAGGCAGGTAGTGATATCCTGGGTGTGATGCTTAGTGCCAATTGCCAACTGGACACAATCATCTGGAATCCCTCAGGAAATGGACTTCGGTTTGTGGGGGATTATTTTGATTATATTATCAGATAATGGAATCAAATGGGAAGACCTGCCCTCAGTGGGTGGCACCGTTCCTTGGTTGGATCCCAGACTCAGTGTGGGTTGTTTGCTCGCTGCTTCCCCATTGTGGATGCTCTGTGAACAGTTGCTCAACCTCTCCCTGCTTTGACCTCTCTGCCATGGGGGTCCGTGTCTTAAACTGGAAGCCAGAACCCTCTTTCCCTTAAGTAGTTTTTTTCAGGCTATTTTATCATAACAGGAGGAAAAGTAACTGAAACATTGGGTGAATAAACCCTAGCCAGCTCTGGATGGGGATACTGAGGAAGTGTGTACCTGAAAACTCTGCTTGTCCTGGGTTACCTCTGGGGTCCTTCCTCTACCTCATGTGACTTCCTGTTAGTTGACACATTAGCTGGATTGGATCGGTAGCACGTGCTTTGCACACTGAGATGGAATCTTAGGTTGTTTCTGTCTCAGCAGTAAAATGCAGCAATCAGTTAGTGCTGCCTGCTCTGGGAGCAGTGGTGTGCCTGTCGTTTCTTTGCATCTTCTCATAAAAACCAGTAAGAGGTTGCTTCATCTAGACCACGTGATCGAACTCCATAGAGATTCTAAAGTTTCACAAACTATATGAGCTCATTTTAATTTTTATTTCAAAAAAAATGTCAATAAACGAATCCCTACCTAGAGGGTTCTAGCCAGTGTGGACACATGGCTCCCTGGGGTTCGATAACTAGCTGGTCTAGATGAATCTGTGAGTGCCAATACCAGTGAGAGATGTTTTAAAAAGTAAGGTGGATAAAAATCATAGGCTTTTTACTTTTATGCTTAACATTTTCATTAAAAACTGCATTATCAGATAAAAAGTTGACATGGTACTGTCTCCACAGTGACCTGGCTAGTAAAAAGTTTAAGAAAGAACAGGCAAGTTGTCTCAAAAATATGTTCAGACAGTAAAACTCAAGAGCTGGAAGGACAGAATGAGCTTCTCCCTCACACTCAGCTCTCTCCACAGTCAGCCATTTTTTTTAAGTGTCTGTGTTTTCCTTCTGTCTCATTTGTGGAGCGCTCAATGCATCTGCTGACAACTTTCTTCAGACAGCGAGCAGCTGAGGATGCTGGTGCACACTGGTCATTGGTCACTTGTCCTGGTGTCCCCTGTAGATCACCCCACTGTCTTTACTGGTCCTTCTATGTCAGGCCCTCACTGCCTTTACTGAGCTTACCTTCTGTCTTAGAGTTTCCATTGCTGTGAAGAGACACCATGACCAAGACAACTCTTACAAAGGAAAACATTTAGTTGGGGCTGGCTTACAGTTTTAGAGGTTCAGTCCATTGTAATCATGGCAGGAAGCATGGCAGAGTGCAGGCAGACATGGTGCTGGAGAAGGAGCTGCGAGCTGTACATCTTGATCCTAAGACAGCAGAAGGAGATTGTCACACAGGGCACAGTTTGAGCATATATGACCTCAAAGCCTGCCCCACCCCCATTGACACACTTCCTCCAACAAGGCCACACCCATTCCAACAAGGCCACACCTCCTAATAGTCCCACTCCCTATGGCCAAGCAGTCAAACCCCCGAGTCTATGGGGATCATTCCTATTCAGACCACCCCACCATATTTTCTTTTATTTAAGCGAAGCTGAGAACTTCAGTGTGCAGTCAGCACATGCTAAGCCAGCTCCCTGGTGAGCTTCTGAGGGCCTCTGCTTGCCTTTGATTTCGCTGAGTGGGTTATAATCTTCATTTTATCCCTCGCCTTGCAGTTTCTAGGGTGTTCTTTTTTATCTGTAAGAGTCTATGTGTAACATGTTTTGTGGTGGGTATGTGTTCAGCTGTGTGTTCACCTGTGTGTATGCTTACTGTATGTTCACGTGTGTGTGTTCACATTTGTTTGTCCACCTTGGGTGTTCACTTGTGTGTGTGTTCACTTATGTGTGTGTTCACCCTGTGTGTTCACTTATATGTGTGTTCGTCTGTGTGTGTTCGAGTGTATGCGTGTGACGTGTGTGTGTGTGTGTGTGTGTGTGTGTGTGTGTGTGTGTGTGTGTATGATACCTATGGAAGACAGAAGTCAACACTAGGTATCTCTAACAGTCTCCACATTTTTTGTTTGCTTTGTTTTGTTTTGTTTTTTGAGACAGGATCTCTCAGTAAACCTGAGCTCACCACTTTGTCTAGACTGTGTGGCCAGCAAGCCTTGGGGATCTTCCTGTCTACCCCTTTGACCTCTTAGCACTAAGGTTATAGATACACGCTGACACATGCTGATTTTACAGGCATCTTAGGGATCTGAACTTGGGTCCTCATGCTTGTCTGGCAAGCACTTTCCTCACTGAGCCATAGCCCCACCCCTCTGAGTAGGAGATTTAAAGTATTTTAAGACTTCAGGTTTGGAGATACAATGAGAAAGGCCTTCTGACCCTTGGGAAGTGGGCAATCGATTCAACTGGATTGAGTACGTTGTGTGCTGAAGTCATTCTGAGTGTCGGGAATTATTTATACTTTTTTTCCTGCAATCTCCAATATGTTTTAGAAATCTGTGTCACCTGATGTTCTCAGTGCCCCCCACCCCCCATCTCCTCCTTTTCCCTCTCTGTTTCCTTCATCCAGATCTCCCAGGATCATCATTCCTGCATGGTCAGAACATTTTGGGGTGCAGTGGGCCCAGGGATCCTGGCACACACTTGGAGTTGTCGATCTCGTTTCATTTGCCCTTCACAACCTTGGTCCCTGCTGACTTTACTGGCTCCGTCCCTGTGAACCCATGACCTGGTCCCCACACTTCTTCCCTTGCTCAGGAGGTTTTGGCCTCATGCTGTCATTGCCAGGGCTCACCATCCCCAGCACTCCACCAAGACCCAGGCCTTTTGTTCATTGCTCTGGGAGCTTTCCTTGGCTGTGGACCAGTCTTTTCAGATTACTCATGCAGAGGACATTGTCTCGGTGTTGAGCACTCTGTCTTGAGGAACTGTTTCTGGCTCATGCCTTGCCCTCAAGATAGTGACCTCAATGATCTTCTAAGCTCTCCATGTGGTTAGTGTTTACATTGGCTTGGTCCTCCTGCCTGCAACTTTCAGCCTAGCTTCTGCAAACTGTCAACCAAGGCAGAAGAGGGCAGGGATTGCAAAATCCAGGCCTGCTGGACTCCCAAGGTGGGACTGGGGGATGGAGAACCAACACAGGGCACAGGGCAGGGTGGGAACTAAGGCAACATCTGGTTTTCAGAGCTAAGATGGAAACTGGGTGGGGTAAAAAAAATCTAGGGTCTCAAGAAGACTTGCTGAGAGGTTCTAGGGAGAATGTGTGTACACAGGTGGACACACAGCCAAGCACACACACAAGCAAACACACACACACACAGATGAACACACAGCTAATCACACACACAAATGAACATATGCAGGGTGCAAACACAGGGTGTGTAGTGCCAAG
Source organism: Lophiomys imhausi (assembly GCA_907164525.1). NCBI lineage: Eukaryota > Metazoa > Chordata > Mammalia > Rodentia > Muridae > Lophiomys > Lophiomys imhausi. The sequence continues at coordinate 5,496,779 of CAJQZJ010031764.1, forward strand.
AGTATCAGATGATTGGGGGGACAGTGGTTTCTGTGCCTGGGATTTTGGGAACATAGAGGGACAGAAGGGGACACATAAGAGTTTGATTGTGTCACCAGATTTTCCATGACCAACATCTACTACAAAAAATGGAAATGGGAAGTGACCAGCAGTGTTGGAACCCTTGGTATATGCGAGACTGTTCACAGAGACCCCCACCTCAGAACCCAGAGGCTAGGTGCTAGTAGAAGGGAATGCACATCATTTTCCTCCTTGAGTGCTTCTATCTTAATTTTGGTCTCCAGGATTATCTGCCTCACATGAACATACACACACACACACACACACACACACACACACACACACACACACACAGCTGCTCTTGAGGGAGCACTTTGCACACAGTACTGTAGATGTCCTGTTCAGTATGCATTTCAGGTACTCTGCAGAGAGCACTTGGTACACAGTACTTCTGGTGATCCACAAGGCAAGCACTTGGCACATAGCACTACAGGTGAGCCATGCAGAGGGTGTTTAACAGCAAGCACCTCAGGTGCACTTAGTGAAAGCACTTCGCGTACAATATTTCAGATGATCCACATAGGGAGTACTTAGCACACAGCACTATGGGTTGCTCTGTATACATGGGCTGGTGGTGCTGGGCAAGCTGGTCTGTTAACTCCACCCCAGTAATAAACAATTGGGCATGGCTCCAGTGACTCTTAACCCAGGCTAAGATGGAGTATCTACAGTGCTAGAGGAATCTAGATCCTGATAAAGAAGTTGGGAGAATCAGATACAATTAAAAATTTTCCGGTAGACACATTAAAAAGTAAAACGAAACAGATGAAATTAATTGTAATCATAAATTTAAATTTCCATACTCATAATATATTTATGCTTTTAAACAGTGATATATTTTTATATATTATTAAAAATTATTCTAACATGTAATTGATAGAGAAATATTAATGAGACATTAATATTAATGAGATGTTTTATTCTGTTTCTCTTTGTGCTGTCTTCAAAACTCAGACTGATTTAAAGAAAGCACATTTTGATGCAGACCAGCCACATGTCTTGTGGCCATGATTGTGGGTCATGCAGGCCTGGACTCCAGAGTGGACTGGTAGGGACACAGAGGGTAACTATGGAAACAATCAGGCATTCTACTAAGTTATGTTACTCCAAATTAGAGTTTTCCTGCCCCTGGTTCCTTCGTCCTTTCCGTGGTTTTGCTTTACCAGGACTCAGCAGAGCACAGCAGCCCAGCTCCTCCCTTGGGCCAAGAGTAACTCATAAGACGCTGTAAGCAGCAGCTGAATGGATCAGGGCTTCAAGCTTGTTTCACATCCTTCTCAGTCTCTTTGTTGTCCCACTCATCAATCAGCAGGATTTTGTAAAAATGTGGAATAGATTTTTCTGGTGATATAAGAGGGTGTGGGGTGTGTGGTTTCCAAACCTCCAAGCCCTCCTACAGTTACTATCAGGAACTGTCCACGCCACACTTGTCTCTGGGAGTGGAAAACCCAGTATGACTAGCCAAGGAGGACTGGGGCAACTGGAGAGCAGGTCTAGAGAGCATTGCTTGGTGAAGGGGCCACAGTAGGGTGTCCTCCTTGATGATATGAAGCCCTGGCTGGCAGGTGGAAATGTGACAGGCACTCTTTCATTGGATGTCTTGAGAAAGAGGGGATGCTCTCTGGAGGCTGAGCCAGGGCATTGTGGTTCTGGACTTGGGGGGGGGGGGGTCTCTGGGTCATGTGGCTGCGAACAAAGCTGGAGGTCAATCTCCATGCAACCTCTGAGGATTGTCCATGGGGACAGTGGCCATGAGCCTCCTGCCCTGACGTTTCTGCCATCTCCTATGCAGAAGCCCCTGGATGCTGCTCAGTGATGCATGGCGCCCTTGCTCTCGGGGGGTCTGTCTGGAGACGATGGGCTTCGTGCCAATGGTGCACTGGTTTTCTCTCACCATTTTCTATTTAGCTTGTGGCCATGTTCTCTCTATTTACAACAAGCTACACTGATTTTTCACTTAGGATGATGGTATGTGGTTTCCTATGCAAGGACTTTGTTAATTTAAGAAGCAAGTTGAGGTAAACATGGTGTGGGAACAACAGCAAACTGGATCTGGCAAGATAGTGGGTCAGGTGATTGAGAATTGGGTGGAATGAAGGAAGCCCTGGCTGAAGTTGGCTGTGGATTTGGGCTTTCATATTTCACATGCTTCCTCTCTCTCCCACTCTCTGTGCCCCAATTGGTGCCAACTTCAATCTGTAGGAACTGCTACTTAGCCCTGGGTGGTCCCCTTAAAGATACATTTTTACAGTGAATCTCATTCTCTTATGATAGGTAAGAGGCAGAAAAGGACAGTGAGAAGTGACACACTCCTGCTGACTTTCCTGTCCCACTTGGTGGCTGCATGAGTGTGTCCTGTCTGTACCCCTGGTGCCCCTCAGTGACCCTACATGGCAGGCGCTGCTTTTGTGCCCCTGTGTGCGACTGAGGAAACCCATGCCCAGTTGCTTTCTTGATGCTGTGACCTGACAAGAAGCAGCTAAAACAAGGAAGGGTTTGCTTTGGCTCCTAATTTGAGAGGGTACTGTCCACCATGGTGGAAGGCATGGTGACAGGATTTTAGAAGCAGCTGGTCTCATTGAATCTGTAGTCAGGTATCAGAGGGAGATGAGAGCCTATGGTCAGCCCACTTTGTCCCTTTTATACATTCCAGGACCTTGGGGGTGGTACCACTCCTATTTGAAGTAGTGGGTCTTCCATCCTTAGTTTTCCCAAGCTAGAAACTTACAGAGGTGCCTATGAAATTGACAATCACCATTAAGCACCTCAGCAGTATAGTTGCTCATGAAGGGGACCCCTGAGCTGTGATAAGGTTAGGTTCTGATGAAACCAGCTTAAGTTGAAGATATCTTCAGCAGAAGATATAGTTCATACACATGGCCACCAAAGATCATAGCCTAGCCTGGCCTACCCCAGCCTTTCCGGGAACACAAGGCATGACCTCACAGTCTGGTGAAGTCACATGGCACCAGGCCTTGTTGGCAATTTAGCTGTTGACTAACCCGGGTAATCAGTGAATCCTGTACTAAAAAGGAGCACTGGACTGTTACCTGTGGTCAGTTTTGTGTCACTGGACATTTGAGAGATCCTCTGGTCAAATCATCACAGGCTGCTGACATCTGAGTTGGTTTTCTGAGGCCAAAGAGTCTTCTCCATCTTTCCAGTGCTTAGAAGAGTGATTAGCATTTCAGCCACGTGTGCAGCAGGTGTTGTAGCCTGGGGAGCCATTCAGTAAGGCTGATGTGTTTTTCTCTGTGGGGAGGGAAGATGTCACGGACCCTTTGGTTCTTCTGGTGGGCAATGGAATGAGTAGTTTGCTGAGATTCTCGCTGTAAAGACTCAGGTTCCTCACCTATTTCTTCTACCCCAGCCCTGGTCTCCACAGAGCTGCTGCTCTTCAGCCTCATGGGAATACCACTGAGTGGGTGAAAGGGCATACACAGTCTTTGCAATGTTGGTTGTGGGCAGCGAGCATTGGGCCAGCCATTTATAGGAGGCCATTTGCCAAATTTAAAGCATGTTCACTCTTTGATCTACTAAGTGTTCTTCCCACAGACTCCAAAATCCCATAGCTTCCAGATGGGAATCTAGGAAATTCCAGGTATTTGTCCTTTGGAGGAGGTCAGTAGTACGTGTGTGAGAAGATGCATCTGTGTATTTACTGAATAGAAGACTGTGCACAAAAATGCTTTGAGTAAAAACACAAACCTCCCATATCTACCAATAAGGCATTGTTTAAGCAAATTGTGTGCATCCATAAAAACCAATTCCAAGCTGCCACTAGGATTCTCTGTTGAGGAATTATGTTTATTGGCTTGGAAAGATGCTCATGACATAATGTTGAGGGAGAAATACAGAATCTATCACATGGTTCCATTTGTGCACAATTATATTCATAGATTCCTCCTTGCTCTGAATGCCCAGAGAGATGTCATCCAGGCAGATGGGAAGTTCAGCTCAATAGAAGGTTTGTGCATTTTTCTTTGAATTCTTCATGTTATTGTTTTTTTCTCCTCTCATTAACTTTTCTTTTGTAATTTTTTTAATAGTGGGTGGTTATTTTCCTTAGTCATAGCAGTAGGAATAATACCAATGGCATCTTTTATTAAACAATGCAGCTGCACCAAGCTGGTAAGGAGGCCTTCCAGAACAGCTGATGGGATATGGAGGTCTGACTCTTGGTTGTTCTGCTAATACTGCCATCCTCTGAAAGAATACAAATGAGAATTATGAGACCAGGCTGTGGTTTTGTGGTGGGTCCTTGTCTGCCCCCAAGAGGCAGACAGCCTAAAGCCTTGGCAGTCCCTCCACAGGTTCTTCATGTCACCGTGTGGGAGCTGCCAGCTGCACTCTGGGACATCAGCTTTTTCTGTTGACGCTGCCTCCTGGAGGGGTCTCTCCTGGGTAGAGCAGGTGTGTCTCACCTGCACTGGGAATAAGGGACTGGTGTGGCAGGAGCCAGCATGACTAGGATGCAGAGAGTAGTTCTCAGCTTCATATGCCTGTCTTGCTCATTTCCTTAAATTGTCCAAGGATGGCTTGTGTCCTGTGCCCTTGTGCTGTGTGGCTTTTCCTGGACAGATGTAAGGAAGCACTTACTGCACATGGATCACCCACAGACCAAAGAAGGATATTTGTCTGTATTAATTACTCATCACTATGGCAAAATGCCTGACAAGAAGCAATTTAAAGTAGGGAAGCTTTCCTTGGAGTTGGAGGGGTTATAGTCCGTGCCAAGGAAGGCATGCGGCAGGAGTGTGAGGCTGCTGATTACACTGTAGCTGGTCAGGAAGCAGAGAGTAGACAGGAAGTGGAGCTGGGTTATAAAATCAGGGACGCACTTCTTCCTTTCACCTCCTAAAGGTTCTACAAGGTTCCAGAACAGTACTTCCATCCGGGGCCCAGGTACCCAAACACAGGAGCCCGTGAGGGCATTTCTCATACAAACACAGTGACTCAGAGGCTCCTTTGTCACTGAGAGTCCCTACCCCGGCATAGATGGACGGCTCAGAGCAGGGGATGAGGAGTCTGGAGAAAGCTGCCCCTTTAGAGAGTCTTCTGAATCGAAGAGTTCCGATATAAAGGAGTCAATCTTTTGCCACCTGCGCAATGTAGCACCAACCCAAGGCTAGGTGCAGTCAGGGGCAAGAGGGAGAGGCTGGGGTGTCAGGTGAGGGTCAGATGCCTGTCCCCCTTCCTGTGTGAGTGTTGGCAGCCACAGCACAGTTAGACCTAGTGAAAGATATTGTGCTGCTTATTGCCCTGGGTTCCTTCTCGGATGACTGTAGGCTGTGGTACCCTGAGGTCACCCTGGGTTCCGTCTCGGATGA
>CAJQZJ010031764.1:5502178-5512683 GCA_907164525.1 Lophiomys imhausi
GATGACTGTAGGCTGTGGTACCCTGAGGTCACCCTGGGTTCCTTCTCAGAATCAGTCCCCAGCACTTGCTGACAGGGCAGACTTGTGTGCATCCACCGGTTATCTCCACTGATTATTGGCTGATCCTGGCTCCTGCCCATACACCAGTGAAAGGACCGTGCACAGCATGAACTTAGGGCCACCCTGGCATCCATGCACACAGAGACACCTCCAAGATGCATGCATGCCAAGATGCATGCATGCCTTCTCCTTCCCTTGGGACCAGATGTACAGGTCTTTTTCTTTTCTCCCTGGAGCCAGACCCCCCCCCCCCCGTTCATTCTTCCTGATATTGCTGCCCACCCTGTGTTTCTTCTGGGAGTCTTCACTTCCTGCCTGGTTTCTTTGGCCAGGAGGCCCCCTGCTGCAGCCTCAGCAGCGAATGAATATTTAATGGAATGCTGCCACCTTTTGGAATTTAGCAAAAAAAATGATTTGTGTCATTCAGAGGGGTGCTGGCAAAGTTCCCCTTCCTGTGGGTGTGCCTGTGCCCACGCACCCACCCTTTTTCTGCAGGGGTGAGACTGAGGCTGGATGCTAGATTCTCTGAGGCTGGGGGAGGAGTCAGGCTCTTTCAGGACAGTTGGGCCTGGCATTTCCATTCTGGCTTGTCACTGCCACAAATGCTGGCAGTCAGGTTTGTGCCCTCGTCAGTACAAGAAGAGGCAACACAGCTCAGGAGGAAAATTGGTGCCCTGATGTGATGTCCATGGTGGTCTAGCTTTTGCCAGCAACTTTCCAAGGACTTTAGCCTGCCTCTGAACTGACTTGACTCTCTGATCTCTGTTACACCACCTGTGCCCAGGAGCAGAAACTGGTGGCCTTTTTTTTTTTTTTAATAGATGTCAACCAAATGGCAGTTGAGTCCAATCCTAGGCAAGGCATACCAAGTACCTATCTGTACTCACCAGGAGGGAGGAGCATGATTGATTAGTGATGTCTATCTTGGATTCGGGAAGGGAGAGAGGCACCAGAGTCCTCATTCCCAAGCAGTCAGAACAAGCTGTTGCGCAGCTCTTCCCTCGTTGCTTTCTCCCTGGAAATCCCAACACATTACTGCCTCCCCATTCCCAGGATCCTTGGCACCTTGCTTTCCTCTAATCCGAAACCAGCAAAACAAAGCTCAGCCAGTCTTCCCTTGACCACCCGCTGAGCCCCATCTAGCAGACCAGCCTCACTTGTTAGAGGTGCCTCTCCTTGGGAGTAAACTCTAACAGCCATGCATGATGGGGAAAGGGAACTTGCTGCATGCAAGCTCTTCCATGTCCCAGCTTGGCCCCCAGCCTAAAGCTCTGCAAGCTTGTCTCCAGTCCGTTTTGGTCATCCAGGCTCCATGCACCATCGACCTGACTGCAGAGCATGCTAAACTCATCCTTTACCCGTGACTGTCAGAACTTCAAGCCCCTCAAAATAGAAAGTGCTGGTCCAAGGCACCTGCTTCATCCCTGGGGCTGTACTGATCTCAGCCATCAAGGCTATGTCCCATCTTCCCTCCCTCTGTCTTTTCCTCCGTGTTCTCATCTCTGTCTTCATTTCCTCTGCGAACTCTATCAGTATTACCAGGAAGACCCAAGCCCTTCCTCAGAGAACAGCAGTGAGTGTAAAAAACAAAACAAAACAAGAACAACAATAAAAACCCCATTACCAGGCTGCTCCTTAGCACACACAGGTTGTCAGGAAGGCTTCCTGGAAGAGGGGGCAGGACCTGTAAGAACAAGGGGAGTCAGCATGCTGCTGGCCAGGGCTGGGGGGTGGCTCCACAGGTGGTGCACTGCTGGTAGCAACGTGGATACGTATTCTAGTCTCTCCAGCCTCCGGATGTCTCTTGATGTCAGAAGCTAGATCATCCTGGAGCTGTGGTTCTGCTCAAAATAGTATGGGTTCCCCCCTATACCACCCCGCCCAACAGTCTGAAGGTATTGGAGTGCTATTGTCTCACTGGCACTTCAGAGAGATCTTCCTGGGATTCGGCTTAGGAGCCTGAGGGACTGGAGGAGTCTTTGTCCCTCTTGGGAAATGACAGTGCAGTGCGGTAGGGTTACTGCTTGGACCCCCGGGGCCCTCTGGATGTGCTCATCACTCACACACCTCTCAGAACCTTCAGCTTTTGATGAGTACTGCTGTGCTGAAGAGATAAAGGCATTAGGAGCAGAAGGACAAAGCTGATACTCGAGACGCTGCAGCTTCAATTCTGTCCCTTCAAATGCCATACATGATTTTGTCCACATGATTCTGATTAAAGCCAGCCAGGCTGGTGGGGAGGAGGGGCTAGGTGGCTCCTGCTTTCTCGGCCTTGCCAGCTCTGGTCTGCTGCTCTCATGACCTTCCTTGCCAGTTGCCGTCTTGCCTCCTGCGTGATAAAAGGGTAAACCCATTTAGCGATCTCCCTGGACCTCCAAGGAGACATGCTCAGACCGACAGGTTTCCATGACTATCAATGTTGGGCTGTGAAGGAATCTTTCCCCTTTCCTATCCTGACAGGGTGGGGAAGAGTCAGCCAGCACTCCGTAAATGGTTGCTACTGGTGTGAACAATTTATCCTGTTAGTTAGGGACTCCACAAAAGAGTCCCTTGTACCTCTCCCCAGGCTTCTTACTGTAACACCAGCCTGAGCAATTCCATTGTAGGTGCTGATATTGACACAGACTAAATCCTTCCTGAGCTTCATGCAAAGGAGCCCCTGCTCAGCCTAGGGTTTGCCCCTTCCCTTACTGCTCTGTCGTGGAGAATGTTCCAGTTCTCACAGTGACTTTTAGTTGCTTGATTGGGTTGCCCCCTCCAGGGACTTACTCATGACTTTTGTGGGGCTATGACCAAGCTGACTATCTGACAAAAACAACGTATGGGAGCCAACATTTGGTCCATTGATTCAGAGGGGTTTCCACCACGGCAGGGGCCGCTCTGAAGGCAAGAAAGAGCTGGTTCACAGGGTGGCAGACTGAAGCAGAATTGAGACAGAAACAGCGACTGGATTAACCCTTCAAGCTAAGACCCGCCCTTTGTGGCTGACTTCCTAGAGCCTGCAGGCCCTACCTCCTAACAGCTCTACAACAGCCTGAAACAACGCCACCTGCTGGGGAACAAGGCTTCTGACATGTGGTGTGGGAGACAGGCTAGACTACGGGTAATTTATCTCATCGCTGGAGGCAAAATACCTGCCGAGAAGCAATATAAATAGGGAAGGATTTCTTTTGGTTCAAAGTTCAGAGGGGTACATCCACCATGGCAGGAAAAGGATGGCAGCCAGGTCTTGAGAGGCTGCTGGCTACATGGTTCATAGGAAAAAGACAGGAAATGAGGCAGGAGTTAAAAAAACAAAATAAACAAAAACCAAAAATGAAACCAAAAAACCCTCAAGTTCCTCCTCCTTTTAAAGATTCACTTTCTCAAGCAAGGCTCACAAGCTTCCAGAACAGTACCATTGGCTGGGGACCTCATGGGCCCCTGGAGGACATTTAGAGTCATTAAAGCGCCTACTAGTAGCCATGGTGGTTACTGCTGGTTATCCAGAGTTGGTCCCTCTGGGCTCTGCAGATTAGGGTCACTCAGATGATCCATCCTTCTAAAGGACGCCAGTGAATCAAAACTGCTTCAGGCTCTTACTTAACCACAGTGCACCTTGGGAATCTGTGAGCCTGGCTCTTCCAGAGAGATGAGCGAGCATTCTGGGAAAACCGTATGATGGGGGGTGGGGTGGGTGGGGGGGAGAGAAAGGAAAGAAAGAAAGAAAGAACTGCTGTCCTGGGAACCAGAATGTTGACTCCCGCTCTGCTGCTTTCTGGCTGGGTGAGCCTGGGCCAGCGACTAGACCTCTCTGTGCCACGTTCTCCTCACTGAAGCAGCTGGTGAATGGGAGTCTAAATCTTTTCACTAACCGTTACAATTGTCGCCATCTCTGCTGTCATCTGAGCCCCTTAAGGAAAGGGGGTACAGGGTCAGCCAATCCTAAAGATTGTCAGCTTGGCGGGGGCTCCCCATGTCTCCTCCCCTCTTGGCGAAATACAGCATGAGTCCTCAGGTCAGCTACCAGCTTCACAGAGCCCACTGGGGCCCAGTTTTGCCTTCAGTGCCCCTAATCAGGAACGCGATCTATCTGATCAGAACTTCCCTGTTCCAGCCAGACAGGGGCAAACTTCTTCCTCACTCCATCTCAATCTCAGAAATCCAGGCCAAATATTGATGTTTGGTAACTACAAATATCACACCAGCCCTTTAATCAAGAGCAGTGCAGGAAAGAGAAGGGAGCAAACATGTGCAGCGCGGGAGCCCAAGGTTCTCATAATGATTTCTTTCTAAGGAATAGAATGACAGGTGGGAAGGGAGAGGGCTCTGTAGGTGAGCATGTGGGTGGCAGGAGCGCTTGGGCCCTTCGGTCCTGACATGGCGCCCAGTGAAGTGAGATGTTCGGAGATAAGAGCTCGCTTTCCTGAAGGGAAAACTGCATTTTCACTGTGAGCATCTGATATGCGGTGAGGCTACCCCATTGCCAGCAAATGGCAGTGAGCAACTCCAGTGCTCTGTCATTTGGGATGGAAGGCAAATGTGAGTGTATGACAGCCCCCACCACCCCTGCAAACTAGGGAGGGACGGTGGCAGCCCTCCAGAGACAGAGGAGACACTGGATTCCAGGATTTCATAGTTCCCTCATGGGGACACAGAAGGCAGGATGGTCTAGAGTACTGGTCCCCACCACCATGTTAGAAGTGTGAAGTATGTGGCTTAGGCTGACTCCCACCTCTGGGTCCTGCATGTAAGATCTTAGTGCCATTCAGTCCTGAGGATCAGGTTCTTTCCAATTCAATTATTTTCCACGACCCTCAGGCTCAAGACCTTGTACATGCTACTCCTTTGGTCAGGAATGCTGTTTCTCAAGATGGCTAGCCTTGTCATTTCTTTGCCTGTTTTGTGTGTGGCACTGTGCTAGGAACTGGTGAGAGTATGTGGGTGGAAATCAGGCACCAGTGTGATTATTCTCCTCACTTGCTGGCTTTGTGTGTATGTATGTGTGCACTCATGTTCAGGTCTGTGCAGGTACATGTGTTCACATACATGTGGAGGCCTCATGTACTATCTCCTTTCTTTGGAGATGGGCCTCTCCTTGGCCTGGAACCTGTCAAGTAGGTTGGGCTAGCTGGCCAGAGTCCCAGGGATCTGCTTGTCTTTAGTGTCCCTGTGATGGGATTAAGCATGTGCCACTGTATCCAGTTTTTCTTTTGACATGGTTCTGGGGACCAAGCCCATTTCTCAGTGAGGTAAGTAAGCACTCTTCACTGGCCAAGCATCTCCCCAGCTCTCTGGACTTCCTTTTGATTCACACATCTCCTCCATAAAGCTTTCTCACTCTCTTCCAATGCCCAAGCCCTCTCCCTCCCTCTGCTACGTGGGTGTGTTTACTTTTTATTAATTCTTTGTGAGTTTCCCATCATGCACTCCAGTCCTGCTCATCTCCTTGTCCCCTCATATCTGCCCTTTACCCTTGCAACCCCCCCCCAATAAAACACACACACACAAACAAACAGCAACAACAACAAAGAAGCAAAGCAGAGAAAACATCTCACTGTGGAAGCCACAGTCTGTCCCACAGTATAGCCCTCTGTCCTCATATCTTCCCTTGCAAATGTTCATTGTAATGAGTCATTGGTCAGGTTCGAGATCTCTGGCTTCTGTGACACCATCAATATTGGATCCTCACTGGGACTCCTCCCAGTTATCCTGTTGTTACCCTGTGTCATGGAGCTCCTGCAGCTTTGGATCAGTTGGACTAGCCCTTTCACGTGTCCCAGCCACTTGCATATGATATATATTTTGGGGTGGGCCAGCTCAGAGGCCTAGATCTGGGCCTGGGTGGTAGCTGAGCTGGTCAGCCCACTGGCTCTCCCTTATACACACTACCAGGGTGCGCTCTCCAGCAGAGGGCAGGGTCAGCTCTGCTGCTCTCACACCCTCAGGCCTGGCTCACCCATGCCTTGGCAATCAAGGCCAGCTCCACTGTGTTGTTTCTTACACAGCGATGTGAGACACACCCAGGCTTCACTTTCATGGTAGTTCACATACATGTACCTGTACACACGAATAATGAAATGTCACATGATACACAATTCAAAAAAAGAAATCAGACTGTCCGGTCTTTGGCTGGCAGTTATTTTAAATAATAAAAGCTAGCATCTGTTTAATGTGTGCCGTGATACAGAAAGTAGAAACACTGGGAGTTAAAGTTGAAAATAGGATTTATTTGCAGATTTGTTTGAGGAGTATCTACCTTCTCATCTGCCTTTCGCTGCACAGAGAGCAGCAGTCTTCCCTGTAACCCGTGCAATCCTTCTTTCGTGATGGCTTCAAAGTTCTATCTTCAAGTTTTGCTCCTCAGTGACACAGGGGAATTTCACACACAAGCCAGGCACATCATGACAAATGCTGAATGGCCTTTCTCATTTGTGCAATCTGAGGGATCAGGGGAGTTGAGGGCACGGTGGTGGTCAGGGAGGGGGACCAGACACAGGTTGGTCAGCAGGTGCACAGCTGCAGTGAGGTGAGGCCACATCTGCCTTGTGACTCCACAGGGGGTGGGGGGAATGTGGCTTTGTACTAGGTAACTAGAAACGACTGTCAGATGCTGAATGCTTCTGACCCTGACTGAACACTCATGGGATGTGAGATGGTTCTTGGGTGAGCCAGACTCTGGGACATCACCCATAGTGCACTTCGCCTCTGCCTGTCTCCTCAGCTTGGTACCGACTCAGCTCATGCTCTGTGGTGCAGGCACAATGGCAGGTGGATCCCCCCAGACCCTCACACGCCCCCCACGCCGTGCTTTCTCACCGTCAAGTGACCCACCCTGTTGGCTGCACTTTTCTCCTGTTCACCTGCTTCTGGGCCCAGCTTCCCTAAGACTGTGAGCTTACCCCTAAGGCTTGCTGAGATGCCACTCTTTCATCTAAATCTTTGTAGGGATGGGTTCTCAGAGGCCATAACTCCTTCTCTTCCTTACAAGGGTGCATCGGCCATGCCCATTCTGACTTTGTTCTCCCAGCTCTTTCCCCATTTCCTGATGCCTTGTCCCAGCCCATCTCAGTGCCGAGGTATTTTAAGGCTGAGGGGGTGCCCCTGTGGGTGACCTGCCTCCCAGCCAACACAGTCTGTGGCTTTTACATCATCTTTTTACCGTGAGATAGTCTTTTCTACTGTATCCCTGTGTGTTCAGCTTCATTTAACTGACACAAATAGTTAGTTTAACAAACACTGTGTGCAGCCAGCCAGCCAGCCACACAGCCATGCATTTAGCCATGCATTCCTGCAGTCACACATTTAGTCGTCCATGAATCTATGCCTCCATGCATCTGACACCTACCACATGATCCAAGCATGCCTGCATGCACCCATCCGACGAGGCCAGGTAGCCACTATATATCCCGTGTGCCTGGTGAGGTGGTTGTGTGACCCACAATGCTCCTGGACTCCCTCCCCCCTCCTGGAGCCTTCTGTTCAGAGGAAGATGTAAACATGAGTGGATTTCCATGCTGGTGTATGTCTGTCTGCATACATGTTCCATATGGTGGGCAGTGGCTCTGGGAAAGACATCACGCTGAACCTGCTGCAAATGGTGAGTACATGCGAGCTTTTCCCAGAGGAAATTAGCTGAGCACTGGAGTTGCACAGGGGATCGGGCATGTGCAAAGGCCCTGAACCAGATTACTGGACTCTTAGAGAACTGTGAGAAGCCAGCCAAGTGCTAGAGCTTGAGAGGGAGGGAGGATGTTCTAAATGAAGTCAGAGGGTCCTTAGGGCCAGGCTGTGGGACAGGTGATCTTGTTTATGTTTTGCGCGAAGCTGGGGCAGGAGGATTGAGACCTTGAGAAGGGAAACCCATCATGTCTCCGCAATGGTCAGTCTCCTCAGGCACGGTGGGGCCCGCACCACAGTGCAGGGTACGCCCTTCCAGGCCCATGGTGCCTGCATGTCTATGCAGCTATGCGGATATAACATGGTATAAGCCTGATGGTTTCTTTACAAGAAAGGACGTGTTTTCATATGTGGGCTCCGGTGTCACCACGTCTTGTCCTTTCACTCCTGCCCTGTGTATCCACAGACCAAGACAGTCCAGGGTGCTGAAGGTTGATGGTCTAAAGATGGTGGGAAGGTATTCCATTCCAAGGGTTAGGTTCCTCCCTTTGTCCTTCTTCCCTGCATCATTCCCTCCTTAGGGTGTGTGCACAGGTGTGCATGAATATGCATGATGGTATGTGGAGGCCAGAGGTCAACCTTAAGCATTATTCATTCTCTTCCCTCCCTCCCTCCTTCCTTCCTTCCTTTCTTTGGGACAGGGTCTCTCAGATTCCAGGACCCACCAAGTAGTCCCCTGCCTGTCATTGCATCTCCAGCTCTAGGATTACATGGACATGCCACCATGTCTGGCCTCATGCGTGGGTTCTAGGGAATCTAACTCAGGTCCTTTGTGTTTGCCCAGAAGTCATCTTACCGACTGAGTCATCTCCGCTGCCTTGCAAGAAGCAATTTCTGTTTCTGGATGGTAAAGACCTCAGGATATCAGGCCACCTCCACAGATGCCTCAGGCTGTGGTTTTGCAAATGTTCAAGTTCAAGTCCTTGAGTCATCCTTTTTTCATTCTCCAAATCCATGAGATGGAGTCTTGTCTCCAGCCAATATCAGACAGTGGATTCCTTAGATAAGCATGGGGTCCCTTCCCCATAGTACCCCTGTCTCCCATTCTCCTGAAGACAACCCTGGGCCCTGTACCTCACTTGCTTTCCAGGTGTAGGAAAGCATCTTCCACAGCTCACATTCAGGGGACAGTAGGAGGGTATCTCAGGCTTTTTCTTTTTAAGACTCTTGTCTTTACTTTCACTGGGCAAGTATGCCTGGTGTACTGACCCTTGCTTCTTTGGGTAAATACCCAAGAATGCACAGCTAGATCATATGGCAGTTTTCTTTCAAATATATATATATGGCTTTTTGAGAAAGGGTTTCTTTGTGTAACAGAACCCTGACTGTCCTGAACTCATTTTGTAGAAGACCAGGCTGGCCTCGAACTCACAGAGCTCCACCTGCCTCTGCCTCCCAAGTTCTGGGATTAAAGGTGTGAGCCACCACACCCAGTCTTAAAAATATTTTTTACTTTTTTTGAGATATGGTTTCACATAGCTCATGTTGGCACCAAACCCCTGTTCTTCCTGCCTCTGCCTCACAAATCCTGTAATTACAGGCCAATTCTCTCATACCAAGTTATGGTTTGGGATGGAGCCTGGTAGTTTGTGCATGGTAGGCAGACACTCCACCCACTGAGCTCTCCCCAGCCCTGTTTTTAATGTTGTAGGGAGCCTTTGCATTGACATCCATGGTGGCTGCACTTGTTCATACCCACTGCAGGGAGCTAGTGTCTTCCCACCCCACATCCTCCCAAGAGAGACAACTGGTTGGCTTTGTTTGGAAGGCTCCCTTTGGTGGGAAAATGCCAGCAGCTTTCAGTTTAGCGTTCTCTAAGACCTTTGGTGGAGAAGTGGAGATCAACTGTGGCAGGGGATCCTGCTTGGCTTCATACAACCTGCATGAGGCATTTTTATTTCTTTCTCAATATCTGGGATTGCAGACCCATTGAATCCAGAAGAAAAAAATGTCAACTTTGGCCATGAGTTTAAAAGCAAGTTCATATCCTTGCAGGCCATCCTTGGGGGTTGGGCAGGAGGCTCTCGTCATGCTGGGAGGTTTTGCTGGGCAACGTTCATCTTTCTGTTGTTCCTCCCCAAGCCCTTGGAGGTTTCAGATGCATTTTGTTGCTCAATTTCAGTTCAATGGCACCGAGTCATTCTGATATGTTCTAATTACTTAGATGTTTGAGTGATTCAGGATGCTGCCTGTCTGTCAGATGGCTGGTGTAGAACTCTCGGGACTTTGATGTCGTGTTTCATCGATTTCTTTTAAGGCTCTTCAGAGGTGTATTATCATACATCAGCCATCTCCCTGTTCATTTGCACCACGATTTCAAAACACTTTCATTTCCTCGTTGCCAACACTCCACCCCCCCAACCCCTGTATGCGTCATGTACTGACAGAGAGAAGATGCATGTATTGAGTGTTTGCTGCATACAGGTCCAGGTGCTGGCTGCTACAGGTGAGTGGAGCTGCTCTGATGTTGTTTAAAAGAACACACATTGCTGTCAATGGCACTGTTATTGTTTGGACAGGAGACGATGCCCACATATAGACCCATGTGGTGTTTCCTACCGAGGGGAGTGATGTGGGGAAGCCATTGGGTTCAGACCATGAGCTGCAAGGGAGACTTACTTGGCAGTGAAGATGGATGGGAACTAGGCCTGGTGGTGGATGCCTGTAACTGTAGCACTTGAGAGATTGAGGTAGAAGAATTGTGAGTTCGAAGGTAGCCTGGGCTGTGTAGTGAGTTAGGCTACTGAGAGAGAGAGAGAGAGAGAGAGAGAGAGAGAGAGAGAGAG
>CAJQZJ010031764.1:5522082-5546758 GCA_907164525.1 Lophiomys imhausi
AACATCACCAGGGAAAAGAATTCCTTACATTTTGAGTAATGAGTAAATTGGTGTAAGAGGGGTGATGGTCTTCCTGCCTCTGCCACCCCTCTGCTGCCAGCTGGTAAGACCTTTACAGAGTTTCAGTGTCACACTGGGTGTGGCCTTCCGTGTGCATGATGGTGCAGTGCAGCCCAGGGGTGAGTGAAGGATGTGGCCCTAGGAATGGGCGGGCTCTTGGTGGAATGGTCTTATCTGTGATAACCATTTTCATAGGCTGAATCTCTCTCTCCTTTTGTTTTATTTCCCTTCGTTACTGACCCCTCTGGGCCCAGGCACATCCCTATAGGGCTCCAGTAAGAGGTGACTCTACGTGTTAGGGAAAAGGACCAGTTGATGGAGTTTGGGTTTCATTGACTTGGGCTGAGGACAAACAAAACCTCCTAGTTCTGTCAGGCAGGATCATCACCCTAGGGGTGTTCCTGGATCTGAAGCCTCAGATGCCCTGGAGTTGTTGCTCAGTTTTCATCCTCAGTGGGAGTAGAACCCCACTCCCATGCACAGGGACCTTCATCAGAGAGAAATGGCAGAGTGACAAGAGAGACCTTGCTGTTACAGCCCTCTATGCCAAGTCAGAGTTCCTGCTTGCCATGCTCTATAGAGAGGATTATATACCCTCACTTCTGATACTGATTAAATGCAACTGTCTGTGTGTTAGATCCATATGGGCTATACCATGCCGGTCAGCCATAATGAATGCCTCAGTCAGGTAGAAGGGCCTCACCACAACTTCCAAGGCTGTGTCTCATATGGAGGGCTGCTGTGGTGTCTTTCCTGCCCCCCCAAGACTTTAGCTGCAAATTCTCAGAAGACATTTGAATATTTGGCTCCTAATTGGCGGAAATGTTTGGGAAGGTTTAAGGGGCATGACCTTGTAGGAGGAGGTGTGACACTGGAGGGTGGGCCTTGCGGTTTCTAAAGCACCCTGCCATTCTCAAACAGCTTTTCTTCCTAGTGCTCGTGGCTCAGATGTGAGCTCTCAGTTACGGCTCCAGCCATGCCACCCTGCCTACTGCCATGCTCCCCACCATGATGGTCACGGACTCTAGCCCTCCAGAATTTTAATTTGTGATCCCCAAATTAAGTGCTTTCGTTTGTAAGTTGGTCGAGGTCTTTTGTCACAGCAATTGAAAAGTGACTAAGACACAGACCATCTCTATAGACTCAGAGCCACTCCACAAAGAGGGATTCATGACTAAGGGCCAGGAAGCTCAGTTACAGAAGAATGGAGTCCAACATCAAGGACACAAGAAAGAAGCGGGTCCAGCTGAGCGGCAGTGCTGTAGTCAGAGCCTCCTTGTGCCGCTGCCAGGGCCAGTTCTCAGTTTCAGCTGAAGCACCAGAGACCGGTGCCCAGACCTCTGTGATAAGACACTTACCAGAAGCAACCTCGGGGAGGAGAAGGTTATTTGGGCTCATAGTTTCAGTCCATCATGATGGGGAAGGCACAATGGCTGAAGCATAAAGTGGAGACATGTCTGCACAGGATGCAGACCAAGAGGCGGAGAGCTCAGGGCAGAATCAGACCCAAGTGAGTAGAACCTTTTAAGTCTACCCCTGGTGATCTACTTCTATCAAGCAGGTGCTACCTCCTGAAGGCTCCAGAGACCCCAAAATGGCACCACAGTGAGGGGGTAGAGGTGGGAGGGACTTAGCATTTAAAATCCCAGCTTGTTGGAGAAGGTGAAGAAAGGGCTTTTGAACTCGCTGAGACGGATGGGGTCCTGCCCTTGGTTCCTCACTTTAAATCCTAGTTAGGTGAAAAAGCCTGAAAGGTGAGGTCCTAAGGAAGTCCCAGAATCAACTGCTGACCAACAGAAGGTCCCAGGAGCGACTGCTGACCAACAGACACCCCTTTCTCATATGGCTGCAGGACAAGGAGTCTCCCTAAATCCTGGGGAATCTGCCTTACAGGATGGTGATGAGGATTTATCCCAGCTCCACCCTCCATCTGTCTACACTTAACATTTTACTGTTGTGACCACATGCTTAACAAGGAGCCACTTAAGGAAGAGTTTATTTTTGAAATTTTATTTTTACATTTTTATTTATGTAGTGTGTGTGTGTGTGTGTGTGTGTGTGTGTGTGTGTGTGTATTTTGTACATGTGTCACAGCACACATGTGGAGGACAGAGGACAATGTGAAGCTCATTCTCTCTTTGCAATGTGTGGGTCCTAGGGATTGAACAGACGTTGTTAGCCTTGATGGCAATACCTTTACCCACTGAGCCATCTTTATGACCCACGACTGCGAATCATGTCCAGTGTCCTCAGTGCCTTCAGCACCCTGGCCAATGGCATTGGTGGCATTCCTTATGAGTAGGATTTAGTCGCCATCCTTGTTAAACTGACTCTGCAAGGAAACACACCCATGCTGAGTTTTCTATCCTGATAGAAGCCGTGGGCTGCCACATACGCTCAGACAGGATCTAGGGACCATCCCCCAACTCTCACCTGGTCCCATTAGTTATCAGAGGAAACATAGGAGGGAAAGAGGACACACGGACAAAGGGGTCATTACAGAGAGGGGTCACTTGAACCTTAGAGGCTTTTTTTTTTTTTTTGCTTGTTGATGTTTAATGACTAAATGTGATTTTTAGTTAGTTCCTGATGTTATTTTTCTATACCTGTTGAAAAATAGTAGCAGAATGGCAATACTTGACATTTAAGATGGGGAAAGCAGGGTGGTGGAGTTATTTTGCTTGGAAAGGTCACATTTTCGTCTGGAGCTTGCCCACGACAAATGGCCAAGCCAGCTTCCGAAACTGTGTCCATGAGCACTTGGGCACATTGCATGTGTGTTTTAGGCAAGGGAGAAAGGGAAAAGAAACAAGAAAACATCACTGCTAAGCCAGACATCATGGCTCACACTTGTAACTTCAGCACCACTCCGGAGTCTGAGGTAGGAGGATCCCTGAGTCTGTAGCCAGCTTGGACTACAGAGTGAGGCTGATAGTGCAGATAGTTTAGAAGTCAAAGGCTGAAGAAAGAATGTGCTGGTGAGACAGCTGAGCGTGTAAAGGTGCGGCCATAGGTGTGCAGAGGGCAGAAGACAGCTTTTGGCAGTTGGTTCTCCCCTTCTACCATGTAGGTTCCACAGAGTGGACTCAGGTTGTCAGACTTGGTGGCAAGCACCTTACACACTGAGCTGTCTCTCCCCAGCCCCCTCTTTCTTCAGCTCTTGACTTTTGTTACATGTCATTTGCATTATAGGCCCTGTTGTCCTTTCATGCTTCTCATTTTCTAGAAAGGGGACTCCTGGTAATCACCCCTTTCCACACTTTGTACCTAGGTTCCGGTTTTAGCTTTTAACACACCATGTGCACACCATGAGGTGTGAATGGAATAGAGTCTGGTGAAAGGAATTTGAGCATCGCCTGGGTGAGCTCTTCTTTGGAGAACCCAAGTATTTTTGTGTTTCTGGCAGTGGATACAATGATCCTTTAGGGATAGGTCAGTGATGGAGGCAGCAGACAGGATCTAGTCATTCCTGCAGAACAAACAGTGATTTAAGATCTGCTCTGCCTAGGACTTCTAGTCAGAAACTCCAGCTGACTGCCTCAGTAGGACTTCCCCAGTTGCTGATTTCTGCTGGATGTTCTAAGCTCCTGATTTGAAGATGTTACCTTGCTAGCCTTCCCCAGTCAGCTTGGCTGGATGTTGTGAATGTCTGATGCTGTGTGCCAGCTGCTGTTCTCTATTGTAGTACTCTCTGTTCTTTTACTGTGTGTGTGTGTGTGTGTGTGTGTGTGTGTGTGTGTTGTGTGCATGCGCACGCTCATGTATACATCCTAGGGGCTTGAACTCAGGTCCTCATGCTTGCACTGCAAATACTTCACAGACTGAGCATCTCCCCGGGCGCCCCAGGCCTGCACTCTTTAATGACCCCTTCATATCTGTGTAAGTTTCTTCTCCCTGGAACCCTATACTTGGGTATCTTTTCTCACCCCATGAGCGTAGTGGATGCACCGTTTTTAATGGCCAGTTCCTTATTAGGTGCAAACCTGCCTTTGGGTGCCATGGAAGTATCCTGCCTGCTGCTTCAGATGGCAGAAACTGAAATGGGCAACCCCAGTTGCAGTTTCTGAGGTCTCACCTCCAAATCACCCTTGTTCTTTATGTCTTACAGATACTCACTTCCTCGAACAGAGCAAATTCAGACTTAATATACATCAGTTGGCAAATTGACACTGGGTGATTGCATGCTGGTTTTGCCTGCCAGCCACTGGCTCAATTTTGACGAAGCCTGTGATCTTGTCCTCACTGCAATGCTCGATTACTGAACCATTTTATTTTACTTTCTCCCTTAATATTTTATAAAGAGGGAAATACGGGCAAATTGAAGCCCTGGTACAAGTGATAAAAAGCAAGGGTCTCAGAAACAAGTGAGACAAAAATAGGGACTATCTGGCTTTAATTGGATTCATTTTAAGTTTAAGCTAATTAATCATTTTAAACAGCAAAGGGAGAAACACAAAATTAAGGAACTTGTACAAAATGCTAAACATATCCTGCCGAGTAGCTAAGTGTGATTAAAGATACATATCTGTACTTCCTGGAACAAAGCCAGTGCAAGGCAGGATGCCTTCAGTGAAGGTGAAGAACTCCAGGTTAGCCAAGCCAAGGGAAATCTGCTGGGTTACAGAGTTGCGACAGATCATGGGTGACTCAGAGAGGAAATATGAGCTTTACCGATCAGGGAGCTGGGAGGTGGGGCTGCCAATATGTACTTGTTTATCTCTTGTTTCTGATTGGCTCCATTTTTCAGATTCTACCCAGGCAGTGTAAGTACCAGAGGAAACACAGGTTTCTTGGCATTATAATCTCATATGCTGAGCAATGCCTATAGAAAGAAAATCTTTTGTGTAAGTGTGTGTATGTGTATCTGGGTACACATTCAAGTGAGTGTGCATGTATGTGGAGGTAGGTGTTATTCTTCATGTCGTTCATCTTAGTCTTTGAGATAGGCTCTCTCACTGGCCTGAAGCTCACCAAGTAGGCTGGGCTGGCTGGTCAGCGAGCCCCAGACATGCCTGGGTCTGTGTTCCCCATGCTGGGCTTACAAGCCACTATGCTTGGCTTCTTTTACATGAACCCTGGGGTTTGAAGTTAGTCTTTATACTTACAAGAGAGGCACTGAATGGAGGAGGCTATCTATCCAGTCCTGAGAAACTTGTACTTAGGCTCACATAGGAATCCCAGAATAGATCCCGATAGGCTCTCTTTGGATCCTTCACCCACTTCTCCACCAATCACGGTGTAACTGTGATTGCTCAAGAAGAATCACATGATCATCTATGTGGTCAGGACAACCCACAGACTGTTATTAGAATAAAGAAAATAGAGGAGAAATATATCAGGTATCCTGAACAGTAATGGCCATAGCCCATCACTGAGCCTCACTTCCCTTCTCATCTTTCTGCAGAAGGAGGTGATTGCCATCAATTCCCGACTCTTGTGTGGTTTCTTCTCATTTTAAAGAAGAGGACTGTTTGCCTGAGTGGACAGCCCTGGGACAAAAGTCTCAAGCTATTCTATGACATCAACCTCACTGCATAGACCAACTGCATACAATTGGCACTCTGGGCAAGGATTGTACAAATACTTCGGGCATGGTGGGAGTATGCATTTTCTTAGCTCATCTGTCTCTGAAGGGCTCTCTTCAGGCATCAGAGTCATGGTACATGTTAGATATGCCCAGCAGCCTCCATCCTGCAAAATGTTAATCTGAACAATAAAGAGAGTGAAAATAGGGCAGGAGATTGCAGGGACTCTGCAGAGCTGGGCCTTCTGGCTTTGAGTGACAAATGTGTTGAGATGTGAAGGAAAGAAACATTTGTCCCATAGTGATTTGTTTTTCATGCAAATGAGCGTTTTAGCCTCCAACTTTCTGGTATCTTATTATGCAAGTGACTTGTCACTGACACTCATGACTTTTGCATGTGTTTCTTTCTTTGCCAGAAACTTGCAGACCATAACTTGGCCACATGACATACTTTGCTGCAAGGAAGAACCTGATATTGCACATGTTTCTGCATCATAAGAAGTCGATCTTGCCTGGGCAAGACCCAGATTGTGTGGGTTTGTAGCATTAAATAATGTGAAATGTTCCGTTAATCCTAAAGATTTGAGGAGAAAGACTACTGACCCGAATTAATTAAAGCAAGCAATTAATTAAAACAAAGTTTTAAAATTCATGTACATGGACTGGCTTCCTCTAAGTCAGGGTTTGAGAGGTCAGTCTTGAATGTGAGGAAGACAAGGTTTTTATAGCTCAGGGGTAGGAAGCTTCCAAATGGGGTTTTGGTGGTTAAAATAGGTGGGGTTGACCTCTGGTCTCCACAAGCTCACAAATGCCCATTGGTGCAATAGTGGCACAGATGTCATGAGAGTAACCAGCCACTTTCTCATGTGATTTATGGCCTGTTTCACAAGTTGAAACACCCATATCTGATACTGATATCAGGGTCAGAAACCTGGGGTTGGGAGGTTGTAGGCCTCATGGTAGGAACTATCACTATTACTCCGCTAAATGAGCACAGTATTATAACAACTTTTGAGTTATCATTATATCCATAGATCAGTGCATCTCTCAACTCTCATTACAGTTTTTTCCCCAGTAGATGGTGATTAACACAGAGATTCGCAACTTGTCAAGAAGCAGCTAATAAGAGACTGAGGAATGCTGAAACCTAAATGAGACATTTGTATCACATTCCTCCTTTCAACACTAAGGGATCATTATAAATGAAGGGGCAGAAAGACTGTAGGATCTAGAGGTAGTGAATGGCTATGGCAACAGTGTTTTCCAGACACAGCAGGGGAGGTGCATATATACATGTTAAAACCTACACAAGCTTAAGCCGGAGACTGGGGAGCTGAGCAAAACATCCCAACTGTACATAAGGAGCTATTTGCAATTGATAGTTGCTAGAAGAGAATCAGTTTTCTTTAAGAGTGTAGCCTCTGGTGGGTTGACCACACTCCTCCAGTAGGAGGTCACACATTCAAAAACATAGCAGCAGCACAAACTGTACTTCATGGGTTTAAAAATGAATAAAGAAGACACACAGGTGTGTGGTAGGTGTGTTAGTCGTTTTTCTGTTGCCGTGATAAAAGAGCATGACCAAAAGCAGTTTATGGAAGAAAGAATTTATTTTGGCCTATGGTTCCTGAGGATCCCCGGAGTCCATCATGACTCCAGGGAGGTGTGGAAGCAAGTGGCAGATGTGATGGCAGGTGTGGTGGCAGGAGCTGGAAACTGAGAGATCACATCTTTACCTGTGAACACAAAGAGTTGTGTTCACAGTTATGAACACAAACACAAACTGGAAGTTGAGTGAAACTATAGACTCTCAAAGCCCACCTCCAGTGACTTGCTTCCTCCAGCAAGCTGTACCTCCCCAAGAGTCCATAACATTACCAAAGCAGCACCACTAATCGGGGGCCAAGTGTTCAAACACCCAAGCCTATTGAGGACATTTCTCATTCAAACTACTACAGTAGGTAAAAGGGATGGTGGAGGGGGGTGAAAATGCTCAAAACACACTGTACAAAGTTCCCTACTAACAAAAATGAGGGAAAATAGTTTAGTGATTTACTAACAGGAGATTTTGCTCATACAACCAGTGGCCAGTTTCCATTTCTTGTCTACATGCAGGCAAGGTTATGGGCAGCCTCTTGATGGCACCAAGTAAGAGCTATCTGAGGAAGTCTGGGCTGGGGACAAGGTTAGATGGTTAAGTCCCTTCCAGCTCTGTTCCTGTTGGTTTCCAGGTGTGTGTGTATGTGTGTCTATGTCTGTGCATGTGTATGTATGTCTGTGTATGTATGTGTGTGAGTGCAGTGTATGTATGTGTGTATATGTATATATGTGAGTGAGTATGGATGCATAATATGTATGTGTGTATGGATGAATGTTATATATATGTGTATATATGCACATACATGTGTAAATGTGGTGTGTGTGTGTGTGTGTGTGTGTGTGTGTGTGTGTGTGTGTGTATGTAGGGACCAGAGATTGACATTAGATGTCTTACCTGATCTCTCTCCACCCTACTTTTTCACACTAGGTCAGTCACTGAACCTGGAGTTGTATGATTCAGCTAGACTGTCTGGCCAGTGATCTCTAGGGACCCATTTCCTCTACCTCCCTAGCACTGGGATTACAGTTATGTGCTGCCATTCCCCGCTTTTTAACATGGGTGCTGAGGACCTAAATTCAGTGCCTAAGGCCTGTGAGACAAATACTTCACTATATCCGCAAATCTTGTTTTTTGTTTTCAAAAGGGAATTTGATTTAGGAATAGTCTTTGCTTTCTCCTAGACTGGGGAAGTAAACATTTTTCATTCTCAAAACCCACAGATTAATCATTTTTGCAAATCAGAGCCAAGTACTGAGCCTCTGACCAGGAGGCCCGAGCCTGCTGCCCCTGGAGCAGGATCTGCAAGTTTACCAGCTGATGCATATGTATATCTCTTGCTGGGGAAGCTTGGGGCTGTGGGCATCCAGGGGGTAAAGCTGTGCTCACTAATCATAGCTCAGCATCGGTGTTTGATGCAAATCCCCTATTATCTCTGCATCATTAGTAGTTTCTAAGCCGCCGACAACTAATTTCACAGTGAAGTTTATTTCTCCCTGATATTTTAAATAAGCCATCACACTGGGACCCAGCTGACACACTGCTGAGAAGAGAGCAAGCCAACATACAGTGGGCTTTCAGAGAATCTCCCTCAATTAGGCCCCGGGTCATAATCCAAGGTGGCAGGTTCATGAAGACACTCTCTCCACCCTGATGTAAATAAACAGTGCCTTACTAGTGGTGGGGGTGGGGTGGGGTTCGAGTTATCTATGGCCAGATTTTGGAGTGGGGAGGCTCATTGCTACTCAGCTCTTTCCTCCAGGCACCCTGAAAGTATGAATGAATGCCTTAGATCCTCATAAAAGAGGAAAAACAGGTTAATCTAGTCCTAGTAGGTTATACCTGACATCCCAGCTACTAGGAGGGTGAGGCAGGAGGATTACAGTTTAAGGCTTGCCTAGGCTATATCGTGAGTCTAAAGCCAGCCTAGAAAACTTAGCAAGGCCCTATCTCAAAATGCAAAATAAAAATGAAGCTGGGAGTGTAGCCCAGTGACAGTGCACCTGCCTAGCATGGCCGAGGTCCTGGGTTCTGTCTCCTCTGTTCCTGGTACCCACTGCTTCTCACAGGGACACTCATGAGCTCAGGTCTACAGTATGTGATAGCATGTACCTGCTGTGTAGAGGACCTAGGTGTGCTCAGTAAACTTACCTTTTATTATTTTTCATTCAGGCTGCTTTTTAGCAAGTAGCTTATCTGTGGCTCAAACTGTAAGTGGCATTGACACACTATCCAGCCCCTCTCCATTTCTGGTCATCTCAGTGGTTCGCTGTGGAAGTGCATGGGGAAGGGCTCTTGGAGGATGGACAATAAGAGAATGTAGGATCCTATGGCACATGGCCCAGGCCCTGTAGAGCAGAAAAGATAAGAGAGTAGCTGGCCTCTGGGAACCTGCCACCCCTGAGCTGTGGCTAGTTCTGGTCCCCTGTGGTGCCTGGCACTGTTACCTTGGAGGAATGCTGAGCCTTTTGGCTCAGTGCTTGTTTGTGTATCGTGGTCCCTCTGAGACATAAGGAGACCCATAGCAGTCCTGTCCTTTGGACCGAGGACAATTCTATTCCTGAGTTAGTTGTGTTTCCAGTCGCTGTGGCAAAACATCTGGCAAGAAGCAAATTAGGAAAGAAGAGCTTATTTTGACTTCTAGTTTGAGGGATCAGTCCACATGCTGACAGGAGCAGGAGGCAACATGCCCACATGCATGTTCACACTGGGTCTGTAAGAGGAGATGAGAAAGTGAACAGGAAGTTGTGCTGGGCTATAAGACCTCAAAGCCTGGGCCCAGAGACCCACAGAAACTCTAAAGGGTTAAACTTTCCCAAATGCTATCAGCAGCTGTGGATCAAGTGTTCACACATATGCATCAGTGTGGGACATTTCACATCCAAACCATAATAGTCTGCACACTTGGGAATTCCTTTTCTGGTATTGGAGTAATTAGAATGAGGCTGCAGAGGAGTCCCTGTCCCTGCATGCAATGCTAGGTGTGAGCATATGTGGTTATTTAGTGCCTACTGTAGCCCACGGGGTCTGGGTCATCTCCTGCTGCATGCTCTAGCTGAGGAGAGTAAGGCTTGGGAGAGGCAGATCCCTATCCACCAGCCCCCTGTAATGAGCAATTTTCTGCTAACAAACAGTGCTGTGGTCAAGTAGAGAGAGCATTGGTCCTCTGCTCTGCACAGAGTGCTTGCCTCCTCCTCATCCCTAAGGCCTCTTTGAAAAGGATCCACAGGGCTTCCCTTTGCAGCCTGTATGGCTCAGTGAAGGAGGAGCATTGTGAGTGACTGTCACACAAGGCAAGAAACCACCATCTTGCGGGGTCATCTGTGTGTGGCTGCCTGATAGTTTACACCACCACCACCACCACATAGAGGCAAGAAGTAGGAGAGGAGAGTCTTGCTGCCTCCTACCACCCAGCAATGCTGCATATGGCCTGGGGGAGGGGCTAGAGCATATAGAGACCAGGGAAGACTGGAGCATTGGCTCACCTATGTGCTTGTAGGAGACACCCGCCCTCATTGGTGCTGAGACGCCCTCATTGGTGCTGAGTAAGGTGGTGCAGCTTCTTGGGGGAGAGGTGCCTACACCCTCATAAGTAATCCCTCACTTAGGCTCCGTAAGGAAGCCCTATCAATTTACTGGCTCCCCGATGTGAAATTTTGCCAAGTCGTGCCTCAGTTGGCCATTGGGGCCTTGGGAGGAGGGGTAGACTTTGCGTTACGTCTTTCTCTGGGAAGGAATTTTAGCAACAAGGAGGAACATATCAGAGGCATCTGTGATGTCTGATGGAGAGAGGTGACCATTTCTCAGGTTTGTTGATAACACTGGGCTCAATGCTCATCTTGGAGCAGAGGCACCCAGGGACCCAGAGGAACCAGGCATATTTTTCTAATTTGCTGCCTGTTGCTGTGATAAACACTATGTCCAAAAACAGCTCAGGGAGGAAAAGGTTTATTGAAGCTTACGTGCTGTAGTCCATCGTGGAGGGATTGGAGGGATGCCATGGTGGGACGGCAAGCAGGAACTGAAACAGAAACCATGCAGGAGGAACAGTGTTTGATGCCTTTCTCACTAGTTCATATTCAGCTAGATTTCTTACACAAGCCAGGACCGACTGACTGCCCGGCACACACTGATCAGCAACCAAGACAGAGAGGAAGCTCCAACAGGAACTGTGCCTGAAAACCAGCAAGATGGAGAGTGGTAGGGAGCAAGGGGACCACATGCCATCCAGAGCTGTGCAGAGTCAGTTCCAAGAGCGCCTTGCACACTGGCTTACCATAAACTTCAGTGTGCCTGTGGACTGCTACAGTGAAGATTACTTTTGCAGTCTGCAGTGGGTTTCACCATCTTGTGTTTCTCCTGGACCACGGCACCAGGACCAAAGCTGGAAGCTGGGGCTGCGGGGCTGTGGGGCTGTGGTTTGGGCTCCTAGAAAGCTCTGGAGGGTTTCTTTTAGGGGGATTGTGTTGTTTTGCTTTGTGTTGACTTTTTGAAACAGGACCTTGCTGGCTTAATTTCACGACCCTCCCTTCTCAGCCTCCTAAATACTGGGATTACAGGTGTGAGGTGCCACACCTAGCTTTGGAGTTCAGAGTTTATCTTCCTGGCCGAAGAATGGTTCACTCTGGAGTCCTGTGAGTGCCCCTTGAAGCTTTGGTCAGGAGGTCTTTGATTCCTTTGCCTGCTCAAGCAGCAGAGGGAGGCTGCCAACGGAGATAAGGGACGCTTTATTTGTGTAGCTACTCAAACGTGAGGCTGTTTATAGCTGATGAATATCTGCCTTTAAGCAGCTGTGTGAATTATCAGAAACACATGAAAGTGATCCACTGGAGATGAAAATCCTTAATTCAAGACCTTTCCAGGTTGGTGTGTCTTAAAAGAGAGAGGTTTGGTCACATGGAGGCACACTGATTAGGTAACACTTCCATGGTGGACTCAGCTTGATGAAAAGCCTACATCAAGTGTCAGGCCTGTAGCTGGGAAACAGCACAATTCAGGGCTGGGATTGAAATGAAAAACTCACATAAGCAAGTGTGCGTCCCCGTCAGGTGCAGTGATTGGAGATTGTGTGAAGCCAAATGTACCCAGCCACCCCCTCCTGGGCCAGGCAGCCTCAAGTCCTGGCTGAATTGAAGCTGGCAAACACATGAATGGAGGAATTTACTAATGGTAATTACAGAAGAGGGAAGTGGGAGGGAGGCTCCATGAGCTTCTGGGAGGGGTCTCTCTTTTTTCTTGGCACAAAGGACTCTTCCTCTGATGCTGTTCTAATTTCCTTTGTGCTGCCTGGGGTTGGATGAAGGGCTTGGGTGCCAGGTGCCTTTGTGGGGGGGGGGGGGGGGGGGGGGGGGGGGGGAGTGTTTATTTCCCAGCTTAGTCAGCTGGCCTATGCACCTATTGACACCCACTCATTCACCTCGGCTTCCTGTTTAGTTCTTCTAGGATGTGTCTCATCCAAAGGGCAGTGTGATGGAGTCCAGAAAACAGGCTCCTGTGCTGCCCTGCTGCTCAGTGCCTGTTTGGCAAGACCCTCCTGAAATGCCATTCTTACCTGGACTATACCCCAAGATTCACAGTGAGAACATCTGGAATTCCTGGAAGGAAGCAAGATCTTATACCTTTGCCTTAGTATTTGATATGTCTCCTCATCAGTAGGCAATCCGTAAACCTCAATAGTACTTAAAGGCCAGAGGCCAGGTGTGGTCCATTGTACAAGTGAAAATAAAGCCAGATCAGAGGAGACAACAGAGTGGACTTCCTCTAAGTCATGTTGGTCAGGCACATGGTGAGTGGTGGCTGGTGTAAGCACTGAGACCCCTTTGTGATGATATTGTTGGCTATCTCTCCAGTCCCAAATTCCTTCATGTTAAGCAAGTTAAACCAGACTCAAAAAGACAAATACTGCATGCTATCTCTTATGCTGAGTCTAGATTTAAGTGTGTGTGTGTGTGTGTGTGTGTGTGTGTGTGTGTGTGTGGTGAAGACTAGAAAGCTGACCATGAAAGGGAGGAAGAGGTCTAAAGGGGGAGAGAATGGGGGTCCTGGAAACAGGAGAGGGTAATTGGACACAAGGGATGTAAAAGCAGAAGGGAGATCATCTCAGGGTAGGGAGGTGATCAGTTGGAGGTGGAGAAAGAGGGTGATAAAGAATGAAGTTTAATGATACATACACACACACACACACACACACACACACATACACACACATACACACACATACACAGGAGATGAAACCAATCGTTCTGTATTCTGACTGAAATATTAATAGTAAAAACAACCTTGAAGGCTAGGGCATGGCTCAGTTAAGTGTGTACTATGCAAAATGAGCATCGGAGTTCGAACCCCAACATCCTCTCAAGAGGCCGAAATCATGAGTGTACATGCCTACAATCCCTGCTCTGATGAGGCTGAGACAGGAAGATCCCTGGGGCTTGCTGTCCAGCCAGCTAAGGTGAATCAGCATGCTCCATGGTCAATAGGAGACCTTATCAAGAAATAAGGTGGATAGTGGCTGAGAAAAAAACTCGAGGTTGACCACACATTTACACACTACAAACCCTAAAGACCATGAAGAGTTCTCAGGGGCAGATCCCACCATTGCATCTGAATTGTAATATGCTGAAATGTAATATCTGGGTTAGCCGCACTTAGACTCTATTGTGATACAGAGACTGGTGCTCTCTGTTCCATTCATTTATCTTCTCACTGACTCTAGTCTTCCCCCCACCCCTGCAACCAGTTTCATAACCTTTCCAGTCACTCTTGTCCCCCTGACCACAGATGAAACAAACAGTATGCTGGTCGTGAGAAAGGACTTCCACAGAACAGAACTTGGCCTGCACTCACATAAACAATATGAATGAAGATTAAGTTAAAGATCTCTTCTCCCTTCCTTAATTGTGACATTATACCGATGGGCCTGCTTGATTTCTTACATGGCTACCTTTACAAAAGGGCCCCGCTGTTTTACGATGTCAGATGTGACCTTTCCGACAAAACGTGCACACTGCGCCATACACAGAGGACTCTTCGAAGCTAGTAATTTTCATGATGCAAATTTCAGAGCAGAACGAGCACATTAACCAAATTAGCAATTCATAAACGCAAAAGTTCATGGCCAGGAAGCAGCCACGTCGTTCTAGAAGGTATAATTTTAGCCCATTGTAGAGTTAAAGTGTGGTTTCTCCCTTTAAATATACATAGGAAAAAAAAGTAGATGAGGGCCCTAATTAAATAGGTGAAAGCCATGTATGAAAGAAAATCAGATGTACAGGCAGTAGGGGGAAACCATAACTAACAAGGAACCAGAGATCTCCCACACGGGCAGGAGGGCTCTACCCTGGCTGTGCATGGGTGATACAGGCTGCTCGGGGCAGGGCACGCCTTGTGAAAGGTGTTCAATTGAATGGTGGGCAAGTATGGTTGGCATGCTTGGGGGATGACGTCCCACTTGATGCATGGTCCACATCCTGGGGGTGGGTGACACCAAATTAACATTACTTAACCTTCCAGAGACACCGCATGTGTCTGGTTTTGAAGCAGACCATGCTAGAAGACGTGAGATCAAGAGCGTCTGAGCTTAATCCAGTTCTTTAAAAAATTAGAGCTTCAAGGCAGGCATGGCAGCTTCTGCCTGTGGTCCCAGGGCTCAGGAGGCCAGGCGGATTAGTGACTTTTCTGGTTGCTATGACAACACACCTGGCTAGAGCAATTTAAGGAAGGAGGGGGAAGAGTTTGAGGGGTCAGTCCATCATGGCAGGGAAGGCATGGTGACAGGAGCTGGAGGCGGCTGATCACAGTCATCCACAGTCAGGCAGCAGGGAGAGATCAGCGCTGTCTTCTTTTTTATTTGGTCCAGGACTCCCAGCACAGGCAATGACTCTGCCCACCTTGAAGGGCATGTCTCCTCATGTTAGTTAATCCAGTGTAGAAAATTCCTCACAGCCATATCATGAGGCTTGTCTTCTAGGTGTTTCTAGATCCAGTCAGGTTGCCAATCAACATTAACCATCATACTGAGGCAGGAGGATCACAGTGAGTTTAAGGCTAGCCTGAGCTATATAAATCCTATCTCAAACAAACGATTTATTATTTTAAGCATAAAAATATTATGCATTCCACAGGCTCATTTTGATAACTGACCAAAAAAAACCCTGCCATGTGATTCTGGGCACAGCTGCATGCTACACCAGTGTTCACCACATTTTGTCTGTCTGTCCTCAGTGGACGGACATTTGGGTTGTTCTCACTCCTGGCAATTGTATTGATGCTACTCTGAATATTCATAAGCACTTTTGTTTGAGTACCTTTTTCAAATTGTTTGGAGTCTATACCCAAAATAAAAATGAGACAATGGTATTTCAAGGTGGGAAACTTGGAAAACAGGAAACTGAGTGAGAGGATCCAGGCACAGAAGGGCTAAGCCTTGGCAGCTGCTCGGTGCTTCAGGTGGTACAACTGAGATGAAGCGTAATCAGCAAGGAGGGGTCTGCTTTCGTTTCTTTAACCTAACCGTAGCTGTGGTAAAAGAAAAAGCAACTTAAAGGGGAAAGAATTTATTGTCACTCAACAGTTCAAGGGTATGATTCATCATGGTGTGTCAGTCAAAGGAACAGGAACTTGAATTAGTGGGCCATATGGCATCCATAGCCAGGAAGCAGGGAGCAATGAATGCTTCCCTTTCTCTGCCTATACAGTCCAGGATCCCAGCCAGGGACTGGTGCCCCCTATAGTGGGTGGATTTTCCTATGTAAATTAATGCAGTCACGATAATCCTCCACAGACATGCCCAGTGGTCTGTGTCCCATGTGACCATGTGATTCTATTTTAAAAACAGATTTGTTTTATTTTTGTGTATGTATGTATGTATGTATGTATGTATGTATGTATGTATGTATGCATGTGTAGTTTGTTAGTGTGAAGGTGCCCATGGAGCCCTGGAGGGAACCTTGTATCTGTTAGAGCTGGTGTAATAGGGTTTGTGAGGTATCCAGACGGGTGCTGGGGTCCACCCCATTCTTGGATACAGCAGTAAACATTCTCAACCATCAAGTCCAGCTCCAGCCAAGTGATTCTAGTTTCTGTAAAGTTGGTAATCAACACTCGCCATCCCAGGGGTCCTAGTCTCCAAAGCATGGCTTTCTACAAGCTAACCACATGATGGAAGGATAAAACTGACTCCTGGAAGTTGTCCTCTGACCTCCATAGATGGGCCATGACGCACTTGGATGCTCATGCACAGAATAAGTCCAGATAATATTAAAATGTGCTGCTCTCACCCCCCCCTCCATTGGAGGTGGTTATGTGTCTCTCCTAATATTTTCAATAAAAGGAGAGGAAGAACAGAGATAATCTCTGTCCATTGCCTCTTTCATTTCTTTCCAGTGCAGTGGAGAATTGTGCCTTAGTCTCTTGAGTTCACGTTTGGATTCTTTATAAATGCCAGTGTCCACTGGCTGCTGTGTGGGTTTGCATGCTGCCTTGGCCAAAAGCAGAGGAAAGGTGAATCCTTTTGGGATGTGCAGACAGTCTCCTGGCTTCCACTGACTCAGAGGAAAAGATGCTCTGCCAAATAACATCCGAGAACCACAGCATGGATTTTCCTGCTTTGTTTTATTTAACCTGATGTTCCCACCCATGCTGTGTGTGTGTGCTTGTGTGCGCGGGCGTGCG
This sequence comes from Lophiomys imhausi, assembly GCA_907164525.1. NCBI lineage: Eukaryota > Metazoa > Chordata > Mammalia > Rodentia > Muridae > Lophiomys > Lophiomys imhausi. The sequence continues at coordinate 5,538,936 of CAJQZJ010031764.1, forward strand.
CGCTCATGTGTGGTTTTTGTTTTGTTTTGTTTGAGATAATGTCTCTTACTGGGCGTGGGCTTGCTGAATTGACTAGACTGATGGGCCAGCAAGCCCCACCTGTCTGTGACAACCTAGTGCTGGGATTTTTTTTTTTTTTAGTACGCTTTTGAGGGATCAAACTCAGGTAGTCCTGCTTGCAATGGAAACTACTTTATCAACTGAGCTATCTTCTCAGCTCTTACTAATGTACTTTTAAAGTACCTTGATCTGTGATTTTCTTTATCCTGATATTATATAAAAGTTCCATGAAGCCATTACCACATTGGAACATGATACTTGGGGCCATCTGAACCTGTGTTCCTGGACCACGGTCACTCATGTTTGGCTTGTGTTGGCACAGTGTGGGAAAAGGCTCACTCCTTCCTCTGAGAAATACATACTTGGACTTGGAGGCTGACAGTGATGCCCAGAGAGATGTGAGGTGACCCACTTCACTCTCAGTCATGGAAAGTCACACTTGTCATGACCTTCAGAGGCAGCCCATTGTGGTGGTGGTATCAGAGAGGGCAGGCACTCTGCTGAGTGGTCCCTTTATCATCCCACATCCTGCTCCAGGTGGGGAGGGAGGAGGCTGCCTGGCTGCCAGTCTGCATTTTTTCTTTTTCTTTCTTTCTTTCTTCTTCTTTTTTTTTTTTTTTTTTTTTTTAGCTGCAGAGATGGAGAATAAAGCTGTGGCTTCCTGCTATTAAGCGGGAGTGTGATTAGTTATAGGAAAATCAATTCATTCTTTGGCTTTGGGGAAGGCTTTTAAGTGTGAAAGGGGATGCTAATCCCCTGGGAAATGATTTTTAAGCAAAACTGCCTGAGTTGTGCCAGCTGCTTAGATAAACACAGAGGGGAGGGATGGATGGCTGCCTTCTCACTGGGCAACTGGGCTTACAGGAGTCAGTCTGTTTCTCTTATTCCCTTCCTTCTTTCCTTCCTCCCTCCCTCCCACCTCCCTCTCTCCTTTCTTCCTCCCTCCTCCTCTTTTGTTTCTTCTCTTCCCCTCTATCCTTTCTTTTCTCACTCCTCTCTCTTTACTTCCCTCCTTCCTTCCCCTCTTTCCTGGTGTTCTGAAGAGAGGGAGCAAAGGTGTGTGTGTTTGTGTGTGTGTGTGTGTGTGTGTGTGTGTGTGTGTGTGTGTGTATGTTGACAACACACACCTGACTTCCTTCCTTCTTTCAATCCTCCCTACTTTATTTCCTTTTTTCCCCGCCACTGTGCTCTCCACCTTCTTCCCCTGGAGAATACACGTCTTGTAGGACAATTCTAAAGTTTTGAGTGGCCTTTAGACTCTGTTAAAGACCCAGATGGGCCCCTCTATGGTTCATGCCATCTTGAAGAACCATGGGTCCTTACTGAAGCACAGAATCCTTTTAGAAGCTGTGTCAGCTTCTACCTGCCCACAGTTGCGAGCAGCAGCCCCTGTTCTGTCCTATGTGACCTTGTTGCCCACACTGAGTCTCGTTCCTCCAACCATGGCACTCTTAGTAGTCACCCACATCCGTGTTGCTCCTCATCTGTCCCTGTACTGTGTTTTCTCCTCTGCATATATGAGGACTCCTTACTTCAGAGTTCCTCTCAGCCTGTTGTTACCCAAACAGGAGCACCCATTTGCATACCAGAGGCTGGGCACCATGCTAACAGTAACACTCTTAGTAACAACGATGGTGATGATGGATGCCGTTTACACAGCTGACAAAGCCTGGAAGATCACCAGTCACCAGAGACACTGGGTAGCACTTTAAGTGTGATCTCATGCAGTATTTGCAGTGGCTTCCATCAGCTCATCTTGCAGGTGGGAACATGGAGGCTCTGTGAGGTTTGCTAATGGGCCCAGAGGATCAGATCTGAGAGGTGGATGTGGGCTTGATTCCTGGCTTTCCTTCCTCACTGGGATAGTGGGATGGAGGGAGGAAACAAGTTCCCAGAGACCAAGGAGGAGTTATTACTTCATCTTGTTAGCAGGGTCCTCTCTCAGCAAGCGGGGCTTGTGTAAACAGTCTGTGGTTGATCAGAAGGTACTGCACACCTTTATGTACATCCCAGAAGGCTTTGCACAAACTGTACTGGTTCTACCCAGCCAGCTGACATGCAGATGCTTATCCAATGGTAGAGTGCTTATCCAGAAGGTTGGGTGAACTTATCCAGAGTTGAGTGAGCTTACAAAGGCTATAGGGTGAGTGCTTATAGGAAGTGGGCAAACTTATCTAGGAAGTGAAGCGAGTTTGTCAAGGAAGCGAGGTGTCGATATCCAGGAAATAGAATGATAAGTGTAACCTCAGCACTCGGGAGGTAGAGACAATGGAATCCTGGGCTCACACTCTGTCTACTTGATGTGTTCCAGGCCAGTGAGAGTCCTAGTTTCAATAAAATAAAATAAAGACAGACAACAGGGAAGGAACAACAGCAGAGGCTGTCTTCAGGCTTCCACCTGCCAGAGTGTATGGATGTGTATGTGTACCCACCCGCATATCCCTCACATGCGCATGTACATGAATCAGCACGTATATGCACACACACATACACACACACACACCAAGACAAAAGAAAAAGAAAATACCATTCTCTAACACTGTACCACGTGCAATGAATATACACAGTGAAATTATTTAAAATAAGATTAAGACAGACAAATCTCAATTTGTTTAAGACATTTACTGCCCAATGCTACTCATTAGGTTAGATAAGCTGGATGTGAGACATGACACAATGTGACATGTGGCCCAGAGCTACTCTTTCATGGAGCACTGCTGTTATGTGTTGCGCTTAGTATCAAGTGTTCTTTATGGATGTTGTTTATTTTGTGATACTGTGTAGCAGGTATTGGTAATCTTTTTTTTTTTTTTTTTTGTACAATGAGAAGCTGAGGTTCAGAGAAGATTTGGGCTGAGCTGAGGCAGTGAGAGAAAGAAGCATGAATGACCAGTGTGTGTGCGCCAAGGCTGGGCTTTTCACTGCTATGCTATCTTGTCCTTGGCCATCTTGAAGACATCACTAATCAACCATTAAAAAAAATCTGCTTAGGGCAGAAGGAGACAGTTCAGTGGGTAAAATGCTTGCCACTTGAGCATGAGGACCCCTGTATAAGAATCCAGGCACTGGGCCTGGAGAGATGGCTTGGTAGTTAAAAACACCTACTGCTCTTCCAGAGAATCCAAGTTCAGTTCCCAGGGCCATATTGGTTGGCTCACAGCAACAGGTAACTCTCGCTCCAGGGAATCCAACGCCATCTTCTCGCCTCTGTGGTCACTGCACACACCTGTATATATCCACTCACTTATCCACACATATACACATAAATGAAAATGAAAATTCTTTAAAAAGTGAGTGGCCACTTAGTTTATTAGCCTTCTGAAAAAAATCTAATCCTCCAGGGTTCTTACAGCATGTCCATCATCATGTAGCCCAAAAGAATCAGAGTCAGGATATTTGTGAGTGGATCCACTCTCAGTATTTGGTATTTTAATCTAATCTAAGAATGTTCTCCAAATCCCTTCTGTTGGGAAGTTTCAAACACGGGTTAGAAACAAAAGAAACAGCAATAACGTAGATAATGTGATAAGTAGGCATTAAATTCATGGGACTATAGAAAGATAAATTGATTATATTTTTTGTATGTAATTTATTCTCATATTTTCCTTTGAGGGGACTTATCTGATATAGTAATGTGTGACATAAAATACAAGTGAGAACCTGTTTGAAATGCTTATCATACATCAGTATACCCAGAACAATCAAAAACATAAAACTGAAAACATACTTTTTTTTTTTTTTTTTGGTTTTTCGAGACAGGGTTTCTCTGTATAGCCCTGGCTGTCCTGGACTCAATTTGTAGACCAGGCTGGCCTCGAACTCGCAAAGATCCGCCTGCCTCTGCCTCCCAAGTGCTGGGATTAAAGGCGTGCACCATCACTGCCCGGCTTGAAAACATACTTTTAAGTTAATAAAATCAAAGTGCCATGGCTAGCACTAGTGTAAATATATAATAGTTTTTTCCTTTTTTATTATTATTTTTATTTAAAGTGTATCTTCCCCACGACATCTCCTTTTAGCCCAATAAAAGCTTTTTTTCTCCTTATAACAATAAATATAATACAAAACAATAAGAACAACTAGGCAACAATTATGAAAATTATAAGATATAACATACATTTCCAATGTGTAGTCCATACATATTTGGCAACTGATATTAATATTCTATTATCTGTCTATCTCAATGAGTTTAAAGTTCTATACCTAACTTGGTTTCCATCCTAGCTTACATTACCAACTTAAAAGCATATTCTTAGACCTAGAACTAACTTCCTTTTAATTCCTAAACAACTTAAAACTTAACTGTGAGACTATAACTATCTAGTCTTCAACCACATCAGAGACATGAGAAGGATAGATAAATCTGAATAAACAGGAATTGCAGAGCCAGCAGCTTCCAAAACTAAGAAATGACAGACAACTGGCTGCCTGGACAGTCCCCAGTTTCTGTCTATAGCATTGGAGCATCTTCTACCGTTTGGCCCAGTATCTCTGACGGACATTAATTGTAAAGCAGGAATTTTGAAGGACTTACCAATCCTGTCTTGGCAGAGCCAGGCTGTCGACTTACCTGCTTCCAAGTTTTGTCCTTTTCAGACAGCATTCTGTCTACAGTTGAAGCAAGTGACAGGCTTGCCACTAATGCAGCCATCTCCACATGGAGATTCTTCAACACTCATCATCTACTTGAAGTAGAATGGGAGGTGCTGTCAGGAGCTCACATGTCTTAATATCAAAAAAATCTTAAGAAAACATCTTTAAATGCCATATTCTACAGATCTTTTGAGGTTTTGAAGACTGTATTTGAATAAGCAAATGTTGCTTGTCCCTTAGCAACTTAATATCTGATTAACTAAGAAAACATCTGTGATACACTAAACTCATACCTAACGAAATGACAAGTTTGAATAACTATTAGTTTGCACTTCTTAATTACCCTAAACAATTTGTGAGAGTTGCTATCAAAAGGCCAACACTTCACATTGTACTTTTAAGAATTACATAGTTACAATACCTTAAAAAGAGTTAACCTTGATTTTGTATCAATATACAAAGCTCTATACCAATGTAGCCAAATATAACCTTAATTTTGTATCAGTATACAAAGATATGAGAACAGATTCAATAATCTATCCCTTTTTAATTATCATTTTTTTACAAGGCAACAGGTTTCTGTATGGGGTTTTCATATATCTCTAGTTTTGGTTGGCCTTCCCAACCCCCCTTCCTCTCCCACACATATTTTCTATCATTGTCAAATGCTATGTGTGAAAGTGTGTTGGCGAATTATGTTTGTGAAAGGCATCTTACTTTTGTTTCTGTTGCTTCGATAAAATATCTGGACAGAAGGAAGCTTAAGGGAGAAAGGGCTAATTTGGCTCACAGGCCTTGTGAACAGGTCAAATCAAGTACCTGAGACATCTGGTCCCACCACATCCAGAGCCAAGAAGTGGATGCAGGCATGTGTACTTTCTTGCTCACATGTGCTCAGTTTGTGTTCCCCAGTCTTACACAGTTCAGGATGCCCCTAGGGAATGGTGTCACCCACAGTGGACTGAGTCTTCCCATATTAATTAAGGCAATCAAGACAATCCTTTGGAAATGTCTATAGGGTAACTAAGTGAGCCATGTTCCTATGTGGTTTATGCATGGGTTTCTGCTCATCAGTGATGGACTGGGACCTGAGAGTGTAAACCAAATACTCTACCGCCAAATTGGCTTTTTTATGCTGTTTGTCACAGCAAAAGAAAACAAACTAGAACAGACATGAACACTTAAATATCTGAAGCTCATATGGCCATATTCAAACTTTCCTGTAAGCTGTTGCATGAATTATTAATAATTAATATTGATTACTAAAGTGGCAGAGTTAATCCTTAACCCACCACTTATAAATAAATACGCAGAGACTAGTTGGAATCAGATATACCCTTAAGCACTGGGTCCAGGGAGATCTTAACCCTCTAAGCTAGCTTTCTATTTCCCAGCCAAAAATTACTTGGTCATGCTCCATGGACTGTTTCTCCCCATACCATGCTGATCCTCCGAGCCATGTGGAGTTCTGATCTTCCTAACTCATGGCGTCTGTCCTTCTTCCTCCTTCTCCTTCTTCCTCTTCCTTCTCTCTCCCATGACCAACTGCTACCTGCAAGCCCATGAATCATTGCCTCCTCCTACCTCTCTCTCAGCTCATCCCAGGCCAAGGTAACTTTATTTGACCAATCAAAGATGGCTTAGAGGCAAGAGTTACAAACATCATTTTGAGTACATGAATGTGGGCTCCTACAGTGAGGAAGACATTGGGGCAAGCAATTAACATTTGGATACAAACAACAAGACAAACCAGTACAGTAAGCAGAGTTCTTCAAATGTGTACAGTTTGTGTTTTGATTGAAGTTTTGTTTATCAATTTTACTTTGAGAAGGACCTGGCTAAGTTGTCACTTTATGATTTTTCCAAGTTCCAACCAAGCACTTTGTGGTCTTACAACCATGAGTTCCTGGCAGGAACAGCAACATCACTAGTAATAGCTAACCTACAAACTCTTGTAGACACCTTTCGGTGTCACTATCTCACAATGGATGGAATAGGAACTAGAGTTGACCAAAATAATCCTTCAGATCTCAAATCAATTAGTGGCACAGTAGGCACATACATCTAGATTCAAGGTGTAGGTTCTGTTATGTTGGCTCTTCTCTGACCATCCAGGTAGCTCTGACTTTTCTCTCACAGTCTGTTGAAGGAGTGACCTGACTCCTTCAAGTCTTAATCCTACTCCACAGGTTCCCAGTCAGCTATTCCCAGAGGTGTTACCTAGATTATTCTAGTTAGTGGATAAAGAAAGAAAATGAAGAAGCACCAGCAAACATGGGGACTTTAATCTCATTGGTCAACGGAGAATTTAGGCAATTAATCTTGTAGGAAGCCCAGACTCTAAAACCAAGGCACCACTCAGGCTTGAAAGAGCCCCTGATATAAACAGAGCAAACCTCTCATTACAATCCAAGTTTGGAGCTAAATCAGGCCAAAGGAAACTAGGCTCCACTGCCTATGCTTGGCTTTGAACCATCATCCAAGGTCACCTGGATCATCAAATCAGCATACCTGTTTAGGTGAGGAGATGCTCCTTGACCTTGGGTACATGACAGCAACTTTCCAGTTCAATTCAGTCTTTGGATGTATCTTTTGTTCTTATTCTTTTTCTCTCTAGAAAGGAGTTTGACCTGACAGTTTGCATGGAGGGATCTTCAGTGCTTTAGTACCAAACTAGCTATTAATTGATTGGTTGGGATATATATTAGCCCAGTCTAGTGAACATCAAAAATGTAAACATTAATTTTCTTATTCATTTCTCCATTCATACATTCATCCACCCATACATGTATCTATCCATCCTTCCATATATGTGATTGTTTAAGTAATGTCTTTCCATACAAATATCCATCCATCCAAGTACTTACCATTCACATAGTCAACATGATAAGCTCTGGGGTGCACTGTAAACAAAAAGGACTTCTCTCAGAAAATTTAGTCCTAGGAAAACAGGATCTGTAATTTCTGATGTTTGGACTGTGTCCTCTGTATATCAATTTCCCAGGCTTGAAGCTCCCCTTGTCATTAAGTAAGTACCCAACAGATGTGTTGGATAAATCAATGAATAAATCACATAGAAATGCTTGAATGAATGCAAGGTCAAAAGAAGAAGAAGAAGAAGCCAAGTCAATCAGGGAGCTAGGACCTAAGGGCAGGATGGAAGAAAGGGT
>CAJQZJ010031764.1:5546768-5560733 GCA_907164525.1 Lophiomys imhausi
CAGGGAGCTAGGACCTAAGGGCAGGATGGAAGAAAGGGTAGCTGAAGGGACTGGGAAGATGCCCTGTAGCTATGCTGCTGTCTTATTCACTCGTCTGTAGCTCGTGGATAGATTTCTGGCCTACACCTTTTAAACAGGGGTTCACAAACAGGAGTCAAGGACACTGTAAATTCAAATGAGAGGGAAAAAAAAGAGGCATTAATTGCAACAGAAAATGCAAGAGTTTCCTCTCATCATAAAGGAAGGCAGCGAATGACAGTGCTTTCTAGTAAGATCTATGGCTTTGTCCCCAGTCAAATTGTAGTTATTTTCATAACACATTGCAGTTGTTGCAAACTTCTAAAACCTATTATTTCTGCTCATCACCACTGGGAAATTGTGGTGGTCATTAGGTCCACTGCTCAATCTGTCATTGAAAGCATTAATAAAGAAACATGTACTGCTAACTCACTAGTTTGTCTTTAAAATATTTTGATAGCTGTGTTGCCATATTCGTGATGTCCTTTATATGCCTTGTACTCTGCCTTCTTAGGCACTGGAAGAATTAGAAGGGCTTGATGGTCTTCACTACATCAAAGGGCTTCAAGACACTCCCTAAAAGTTAGGACTCCAAGGTTTAGACACAGAGACTGTTGTCTGCACTAAGATGTAGGCACACATGGACTAGGGGATCTGAAGAATCAAGGTAAGGACCTGTAAGATGGCTCAGTGGGTAAAGGAGCTTGCCAAGCCTGATGACCTGAATTCGATACTTGCCCATGAGTGAATGTGGACACACACACACAATGTAAAAAGTTTTTGAAAAGAGAGTCAAGGTCAGGAAAGTAATATTAACTCCATAGTCATTTGCGTGGGTAGCTGGTTCTGAATAGTATTTCCATGTGCCTTGCTGAGGGGATGGTTTGCAGTAAGCCCTTGACTTCTTGTCAAATCTTTATTGCATTGGTATAATCACCTCAATCCCCTATGGGCTTTCTATTGGCTATAAGGGAACAGACTCCCTTAGTTATTTATTTCATGCCTGGAACCCAGGGGGAGACCCTACCCACTGGATACTGCCCCAGGACTTTGCATTCCATTGTAATTCTCATGCAAGTAGCAGACCGCTGCATGCTTTGTTCTGTTAGGCTTATTAACATGCCTTCCTGGGTACCATGGCCACTGAGTGTTCCCGTTGTCTCCTGAAGGGATATGGCTCTACTTAGATTTGGTATTCCTTCCCCTGCGTGATTCATTATTATTATTATTTTTAATTTGCCATAGAGTTCAAGTGCTTAAGATAACCACTTTAGAGATAAGCTGATAGTGTTAAGAGGTTGGCAGAGTGGACTATGAATGATCCTTTAAGATGCCCACTGTGCCTGAGAGGTGAGTGGAGGCAGAGAGCTGGGTGGGACAGCATGTCCAGAGACCAAGGGCCAGACAAGGGAGATTCACTGGAGTGTACAGTGGGATCTTGAGGAACAGCTATGTTGTCTGTGTGTGCAGATTGAATAGGGATCAGCCAGAACATGTGGGAGGATGGAGTGCTGACCCAAGAGGCCTGACCAAGGATGGTGGAAGTACTGTTTAGGAGAGTGACACCATGTTGAGTCAGTCTGGCACTTTCCTCTGACAAAGTCAAAGGTGGGGATGTAATGAAAGATCCCTCCACTCACCCCTCACATTACCTCTGCCACTTTCTACTCAGGACAAAAGAGAGTCTAACAGCTCTGTCATCTCTCACCATGATCTATCTCTTTACAACACAAAGATGAGTTGGCTCCACCCTACTTTCTCTTCTTCATGTAGCTCAGGCTGGCCTCCAATTCACTATGTAGCTCAGGATGACCCTAAATTCCTGATTTTCCTGCACCCACCTCTTGAGTACTGGGATTACAGGTGTACACCACCACATTTGGCTCCCCACTCCCAATTTGCCATTATTTCCAACTTAAACAAATGTTAAGCATACTTAGAACTTAAAGAGAGTAACAATGAGTGAATAATATTAAGTGTGTAAAAACAACTATACAGAGCTAAGGGCTGTGAATATTCTGCCTGTGATGTCTTATCTACTGGATGTCATACATCCCTCATGTATGCATGTATGTGTGTCCTGTTGCAGGTTGGAGCTCTGAAAACTTGATCTGTAGCTTGTAAAAAGATTGTTCCCTTTATAACCACAAAATCCATACACTTAATACAATAAAGGCTAGCTCATTTACACACTGCTGCTGGTAATGTAGATTGGTCCAGTTCCACTGGGATCAGTATGGAGGGTGGTGCTTACAAAGCTGAAAACAGTTATATAACGATCAGTGACCACATGAGTTCCACTCCTGGAAATATACCAAAAGGACTCTAAATCAGCACATAAAAGATGTATTACAGTGGCTTGCGTGTGTGTGTGTGTGTGTGTGTGTGTGTGTGTGTGTGTGTGTGTGTGTGAAGGTGCTTGCAGAGGTCAGAAAAGGGCATTGAATCCCCAGAGATGGAATGACAGGCAGTTTTGAAGAACCTGATATAGGTGCTGGGAACTAACCTTCAGTCCTGGACAAGAGCAGTAAGGGCTTTTAGAGACTGAACCACCTCTGTGTTCATTTCTGCACTGTTCACAATGACTAAGAAATGGAACTTGTAGAGATGCCACCTGCTCCCATTCCCAGAATGCCCTGCTTCACCACAGTCCCATTGCCATGGAGTCAGCCAATAAGGGACCAAGACCTCTGAAACCATGAACCAAAATGAAAGCTTCCTCTTTAACTTTAAGCCATTTGTTTCTCTTCGGTATTTGTCATGGTGACAGTTATCTGACTGATAGGAGGAACAACTAGATCATTGGGAATGTTACCTTTGAGAGAGATTAAGCTGCAGCTCTAGGTAATTCATACCCAATTCCTCCCCTACCTAATATCAGAATCATGAGCTAAAATAAACCTCTTTCTTAGGTAGTCCATGACAGTAACAGCAAATGGGCTAACACAGACCCATTTATACCATGAAGTGATGTGGCCAGAAGATAATTACCTCTCACCACAAACAATCAGATGATGGTGCCATGATTTTGAACCCCAAGAACACATATTTTTCTTTCTAAAGAGCCCTGTCTCAGAGTGTTCTGTTCTAGCAATATGAAATGGGCTCTGAACCCCCCTCCCCTTAAGGGTCAGCCTTACATACAGTTTATCTGACACACTTCCTTTGGCTTCCTTCCTGCTAAAGCATCTCTAATTATTTCCTTGCATACCACCTTGTTATTAAAGTGATTTATTTTAGGGGGAACTCATGCCATGATGCACATGTGGGAGTAAGTTCTCTTTTTCCACCATGTGGGTTCTAGGGATTGAATTCAGGTCGTCAGGCTTGGTGACAAGCTCCTTTATCTACAGAGCTATCTTGCAAGCCACTATCTTGACACTTCTGGGAAGAGTCACAGTTGATGAACTGCGTGGAGTTGCATGGCTGCTGAATCTCTGACCAGCTGATGCTCAGGAGCAGTGAAACGCTGTAGAACCAGAGGCTAGCTTAGTGTTTAATCTAGTTGGCACTAGTAAATATTTTGTGGATGGATGGGAGGGTGGATGGGCAGGTAGATTAGTAGATGGATGAATAAGTGTATATAGATAGAGAAAGAAGGGTGGATGGGTAGGTGTTTGTATGTATAAGTACGTGTATGTATGTGGGTATATGTATGTATGCATATATAGGTGGTGAATGGAAGCACATATGCATGTTCAGGTAGATGAATGGATACACATATGCATATGTAGATGGGTGAATGGATACATATATGTATATGTGACTATATGTATGTATATATAGGTGGATGAATAGAAACACATATGCATATTCAGGTGGATGGATGGATGCACATATGCATGTGTAAGTGGATGAATAGATGCATGTGTATTTATGTGGTATATGTATGTTTGTATACATGGATGGATACATGCATGGGTGTATATGTAGGTACATGAAGGCAAACCCATATGCATATGCAGGTGAATGGATGGGTGGATGTGCAGATGGATGCATGGCTCACAATCTTCCAACTGCTATATCTGCTAAGCATAGGCATCTTATGGATGCAGGAAATCTTGAGAACTCACAGACTACCTCAGCACTCACAGTGAGTCCTGGGCTTGACTGTGTTTGGGACTTTATGCTGGGACCACATAAAACTCCTCCAGGCCTGCAGAATCCTCAGAGCCTGGCAAAGTGGAAGCTGGTGTCAGCATGCCCCAGTCTCTCATGGGCGTGTTCTGAAAGGCCTCGTTGGTAGGACTGTCAACAGTGAATTTGAACCATGGAAATGTCAAGGGGGTTCTAATCAAGCCACATCTGTCAAAACTGCCACCCACTTGGACCTGTCAGACCCTACAAGAGAGATCTTTCAGCCATGCCAACTGTATGGCGTGTCTCACAGAGAGAACAAGGATATTCCTGAGGGAGGCTTGTGGGCGAGTCTGATTGACCCGAGCGTCCTATGAGCTGTCAGTATCAAATGGTGGTGGCTGAAGAGAGAAGGCCTACTCTCCAGCTTCGGCATAGGCTCCTGTGTGTGGAGTACAAGCCTGAGTGAAGTCCCCATCACCCTGTTTCCATATCCCTCCTCTCTATTCCATGCTGGGGTTCACCAAACAGAGGCAAGTTTCTGCCATCCCATGGCTCAGCGCACAGAGCTAAGGGAAGATGGGTTTGAAGGCGCCCCTCATTTCCCACAAGGCGCTTGCTCTACCACCTGTAGTCCTATCATTGTGTAGTTCTCTGGTACTGGTTGGTTAGTATCAACTATTCACTTGTCAGGGCTTAGAATTACTCAGGTGACAAGTCTCTGGGCATGTCTGTGAGGGAGATTGTAGACTGGGTTAATTGAGGTGGAAGACCCAATGTTACTGTGGACAGTACCATTCCCTGGGCTGGGGTTCAAGGCTCAATGAAAGAAGAAAGTGAGCCTAGTACCAGCATTCTTCTCTTTCTGCTTCCTGACTGCAGATACAATGTGACCAGCGGCTTCCCATTCATGTGACCATGCCTTCCCAGTCATGATAGCCAGGCATTTTGTCACAACAATTAGAGAAGTAACTCATACAGTCCTGTGTTACACTTAACAAATACAGAATAAACCAGGCAGCCCTGATCAGTCTGTCACTGTGAATCCTCATTCCATTATGGGTGGGGAGGTGATAAAGCACTGAACACACAAGGAACTGAGACACACATATGTGACATATGGATGGATTGCATGATTACATGCAAGGAGGAAGTGGGTGCAGTGGTAATGACCTGGGGTGGGGTGTAACCGAAGTTTTTAACTATTATTTAACACTTATTTATTTATTACTATATTCACTTATAACAAATAACAATTATTTCTTAACTATTAATCCTATAAATCCTACAACCCCTTTAACCTATCCACCAATCCTATTGATAATTATTTTTCTAACCTTTTAATTTAATTTATCTAACTTTCTACATATCCCCCTTCTAGTAAAATAAAAAAATAAATCTACTCATAACTACATATACAATGTATATAAATTGTCTATGTACAATAATATATAAACTAACTTTAAATTTTTATCAATATACATTAAAGCAAGTGTTAAAATAACCTTAAACTTCTCACAATACATAGTTGTATTTGCATCTTTTGACAAAAGACATTAAAGCAAACAAAACATTTTAAATTCTTATCAACAAACTTACTTTCTATTACATACAAAACATTTTTTAAACTTGCATCAATAAACAGAATCTTAAATTTCTAACAATATAATCAAAATAATCTTTCACTCCAATTCTTAACTCCATCATGCTAAATGAAAGAATAGAATATTATGAACATTGGATAGTTCTTACCATATAAAGACATTTATGTCTCAGTTATTAAGAGGCTTTCCCTGGTCACATCTAATCTTTATAAGTTTTGTTGGTAACCACATTTTCCTGTAGATACATATGCATATCCACGTCCCCATCTTAACACTAGTGCAGGTTTCCATTCTAAAGTCAAAATATCCTTATAGTATATTGGTTGATTTAGTTCCTCAGTTTTTTCTATAACCCAGTGTCTCTCAGCTGGAGTACCTTTTTCACCGACATTCAAAAAATTCAGTGTTAGTAAAGCATTGTGCAGTCTGTCCCTGGGATTCCTTAATTCCCCTTTTTGTTTATTAAGTATCTCTTTTAAGGTACGATTAGCTCTTTCTACAGTTGCTTGTCCTGTAGGATTGTGTGGGATACCAGTAATATGCTTTATATTATAACAGGCAAAGAATTGTTTCATTTTTTAGATACATATGCAGGAACATTATCAGTCTTAATTTGCATAGGTATACCCATAAATGCCATTATTTCTAATAAATGTATAATAACACAATCAGCCTTTTCAGAACTTAAAGTAGTTGCCCATTGAAACCCTGAGTACGTATCAATGGTATGATATACATATCTTTGTTTTCCAAATTCTGCAAAATGAAATACATCCATTTGCCAAATCTCATTCTTTTTTGTACCTCTAGGGTTACTACCTGCAGGTAATGGAATTTGGTTGTAAAAAGAACATGTAGGACACTTTTTAATTATTTCTTTGGCTTGTTGCCAAGTGATAAGAATTTTCTCTTTAAACCAGAGCTGTTAACGTGATGTTTTTCATGAAATTTGGAAGCTTCTAGCACATTTCCTATTAGTAACTGGTCAATCTCCTCATTTCCTTGTGCCAATGGACCTGGCAAACCTGTATGAGACTCAATGTAATGGATTATTTCTAGTCCGGATGACTTGTTGCAATTGAATGAATAAAGAAGTTAATTCTGAATTTTCAGGAATGAATTCAGCAGTTTCTATATTCAACATAACTCTTTCTGCATATAAAGAATCAGTAATTATATTAAGAGGTTCAGAAAAATCTAATAACACTATAAGGATTGCATACAATTCTGCTTTTTGAACTGATGTATATGGACTTTTGATTACCTTGCTGGTTTTGTCTGTTTTATAACCTGCCATTCCCATTTTGTTAGCATCAGTATAGAAGGTTGGTGCATCAGGAATTGGTGTTTCCTTTACAATACGTGGAAGAATCCAATTAGTTCTTTTTATGAATTGTATGCACTTGCTTTTTGGAAATTTGTTGTTAATTTCTTCTAGATAATTACTGCAGGCTCTTTGCCAATCCTCATTGATTACCCACAAGGGCCTAATCTCAGCATTAGTAAGAGGCACCACTATTTCGGCTGGGTCCATTCCTGACATTTGGCGTAATCTTATCCTTCCTTTCACAATTAATTCCGTTATCTTTTCTAAGTAGGTTTTTAATTTTTTACTTTGTTCATGTGGTAAGAAAATCCATTCCATAATACTATCTTCCCGTTGCATAAGAAGTCCTGTAGGAGAATGAGTTGATGGTAAAATGACCAAAATACAATCAAGTTCAGGATCAATTCGATCTACATATGCATCCTGTAATCTTTGTTCTACAAGAAGTAGTTCTTTTTCTGCTTCAGCAGTTAAACATCTTGGACTGTTTAGATTTGAATCCCCTTGTAATGTCTGAAACAAATTAGTTAACTCATACATACTTAATCCAAGGGTAGGTCACAACCAATTAATATCTCCCATTAATTTTTGATAATCATTAAGAGTTTTCAATTGGTCTCTACGGATCTATACCTTTTGTGGTCTTATTCTTTGTTGACTTATTTATAACCCAAGTAGTTGACTGAATCTCCTCTTTGTATTTTATCAGGAGCAATTTGTAACCCCACAGTGGCAGAATTTTCTGCGTTTCCTTAAATAATCTCTCTAAATTACCAGCGTCAGAATCGGTCAACAAAATATCATCCATATGATGATAAATAATAGATTGAAGAAATTGCCTATGGATTATTTCCAATGGTTTTTGTACAAAATATTGACATAAAGTTGCACTATTCAACATTCCCTGTGGAAGTGCATTCCAGTGATACCTCTTGATTGGCCTAGTATTACTAAAAGTAGGTACAGAGAAAGCAAACCTTTCCCTATCATTTTTATGCAATGGTATTGTGAAAAAGCAATCTTTTAAATCAATTATTATTAAAGGCCATAACTTTGGTAGTAAAGAAGGTAATGGTATACCACACTGCAAAGGACCCATTGGCTGAATTACTTTATTCACAGCTCTTAAATCTGTTACCATTCTCCATTTCCCTGACTTCTTTTTTACCGCAAATACTGGAGAATTCCATGGGCTGGTAGACTCTTCTATGTGACCAGCTTCCAGCTGCTCTTTTACCAATTGCTCAAGAGCCTCCAATTTTTCCTTTGTTATGGGCCACTGCTCTTGCCACACCGGATTATTTGATAACCATTTCAAGGGTAGGGCTGTTGGAATTTCAGCAGTGGCCCCTAGTATAAATTTGGAAACTCTATACCTGAGGGGTCCGGTGTTTGGACACTGGACACAACTTGTGATTGCTTTTGAGTATCTGTATCAATACCTTTTACATGTACATCCATCATTTCATCATTTGTTGTTTCTGGGATGGCAGGAATATTAATTTGAGTACCCCATTGTTGTAGAAGATCTCTTCCCCATAAATTTATAGGTATGTCAGCCACATAAGGTCTTAATTTCACTTTTTGCCCTTCTGGTCCAACACATTCAATCCATTGTACACTTTGCTTAACATGGGATACTTTACCAATCCCTATAAAATGTGTATGGACCTTTAGAAGTGGCCAATTTCGATTCCAAGAATTGTGAGATAGAATAGTGACATCCGCTCCTGTGTCCACCAATACTTCATTTTCAGTTTCATTCATTCGTACTTTTAATTTTGGTCTCTGATCATTCACCATTGTTTGCCAAAATACACCATTTTTAGTACTCCCAAATGCTCTTGTTTTTTGTATTGGAGCAGACTTGCCCTTAGCATATGGAAACAACAACAGCTAAGCAATGTTATTCCCTGCCTTAATTGTCACCTCTTTCCATATGGATACCATAATTTTAATTTCTTCTTTACAATCTCCATCTATAACACCTGGATGTACCAAAAATCTTTGACAAGTGAATCCCCTTTTTCCAAAAATTAAACCTATTGTCCCTCATGGTAAAGGACCATAAATGCCTGTGGTCAACGTATAACATTCATTTGTGTTGGATAATGTAATGGACTTGTCTGTGGCCAGATCTAAAGCTGCACTCCCTTCATTTGCATTCAGAAGATCGACCACATTTAATTTTGTTCTTCCTGATTCATTATTTCCCTCTGAGTGGCTGATGGATGACGGTTCAAATTTTTTGATTTGGGGCCTTGAACCGGCAGGCCCCTCCCCTCGTTTCCCTGCAAGGGGTTACCTGTGACATCTGTTTTTGATCAACAGTCCCGGGACCAGTGTTTACCTCTTCCACACCTAGTACAAAAACCTGGAGACCTTGACCTTCCATTGTTATCAAAAACCATTTGTTCCCTGTTATGACCACGTACTGTAGAACCATGATACCTGTTATTTTTAACTCTGAAATCAGTTCGAGATCTGGAAGTTGTAACTGTACAATCTTTTTGGAAATGACCAAATTCACCACATTTAAAGCATCGATTAAAACCCCTAGCAATGGCTTGTCCTATGATATTAGCCTGATATTCTTGAGAACTAATATCTGTTGTTTCTCTTATCCAATCGTCAATTGGGGCTCCTCGAGCCTTTAATGGTCTAATTATTCTTTGGCATTGGATATTGGCATTTTCAAATGCTAAGGTATTTATTAACTCTTGTCTGATATCAGGGTTTGGTACATCTCTCTCCACAGCTGAAGTCAACCTTTGTAAAAAGTCAGTAAAGATTTCTCCTGGACCTTGTTTAACCTTAATATATGAAACATATCTTTCTCCATTTTCTGTAATCCTGTCCCAGGCTCTTAAAAGCTGTATTACAGCATTGTTCAATTGCAATATCATCCATATGAATTTATTCCCTTAAGTCAGCATACCGTCCCTCACCAAGTATTTGATCGGTTGTAACATTTATTCCCCTTTCCATATTTTGTTGTGCTAACTTTGTAGCTTCATGTCTCCACCATGAAAACCATTGTAATTGCTGGCTACCTTCCAGCATAGCTAATACCAGTCCCTTCCAATCCTGAGGAATGACTCTATGGTGCATTGCCCAGTTATTAAGCATTTGCTTGACAAAGCCTGAATGGATACCATAAGACACAATACACTCTTTGAATCGTTTCAAATCTAACATATCAATTGGATACCATGTTAATTCTGGATTGGGTTGACCTTTATTAATACCACCAGGCCTATTTTGATAAATTACTGTTAAAGCTAATGGTGCCTGTGAAGTACCAAGTGGCTCCTCTGGGGGCGCACTTGGTTTCACACCATTACTTGTCTGATCTGCTGTTTCATGTAATGGCTTTGGAGACCTAGATAGGAAGGTACGAGGTGCAGGATGTGGCCGCACTGTGCATTGCACCTCCTCCTGCTTCTCTGTTTCAACCATTGAAAAGTTGTCAATTGCAGTTACCATCTTTGCAAATTTTTCTTTAGTTCCTCAATTTGCATTTGTAAACTTTCTAATTGGGAGGCTGACTTCTTTATGATAAACCAATAAAAGAGGAAAAAGCAAACAACATAAAACATCCGGTTTGACAGGAAAATAGGACAGAATTCAGCTGCAAACATTGCCATTTTGTCAACCACTAGTTCCATAGTTTCAAAATTTGCAGTTTCCTCTACAGTTTTGAAAGCCAAGTTACCCATAATGTTCTCCCACATTGGGCGCCACCGGTAACCGAAGTTTTTAATTATTATTTAACACTTATTTATTTATTACTATATTCACTTATAACAAATAACAATTATTTCTTAACTATTAATCCTATAAATTCCTACAACCCCTTTAACCTATCCACTAATCCTATTGATAATTATTTTTCTAACCTTTTAGAATGATACAGTCTCTGGGGTAGGTCCTCAGTCATCAGGAACACAGTCTTTGTTGTAGATTCTTTAACGCACTTAGCAGTACTTCTTCTGGATCTCTCAGATGCAGGTTCGTCAGGGTAAGTTGGTTATTGCAGTCTCACCTTAAATAAGGCTTGATGCTTTCTTCTCTCTGGGAGACCCCAGCCCCTTCGCATCAGCAACTCTGCCACTCTACTTCAGAGTCCTTAAAGCAGGCACAGTTTCCTTTAGGCCACTGTTCGGACAGATCAAACCCCTCTAGGCAAAAGCTGAGCCACAAGGTTTAGTCCTTGACTTTTTGGTGTCTTGCTCAGGCTCTCTTTGCTCACCATCTTCTTTCTGCCTCAGGGAAATCTGGCCATCAAATGATGGCCAGTACTTTTTTCAGCAGGACTCTTGGAGCTCTCTAGCATCAGGGGCCTCTTCTTCTTTTTGGGCTCCATGCACTGTCCTTAAATAGGAGGAACTCTGTTTCAGCTTAATTTTGGCTCTGCCCGCTTAGCAGCTGAAAACAATGTCAGGCCAGATACTTTGTTTCTTTAAGTCCATTAAGTCTTTCCTGTTTTTCTGACAGCCTTGTTTTTCAGTCCATTGAGTATTTCCTGACTTCAACCTTGTTTTTCAGTCTATTAAGTCTCCTGTTTGTTTCCTGTTTTTAGTCCACATGCTGATAATGATCTTCATGCCCTGAATTAAGAGACAGTATCAGAAACACCTATATATTTTCTAAATCTTATTTAATTTATCTAACTCCCTACAGTGGGGAATCTACATGAGATAAAGATGAGATGTGGTCAGTAACCTGAAGGATATGATTGCATTCCATGGCTCCTGGTTTGGGTTGTGTGTGTGTGTGTGTGTGTGTGTGTGTGTGTGTGTGTGTGTGTGTATGTACATGTGTACATATGCAAGTGGAAGCCAAAGGTCAACCTTGCCTGCCATTCCTCAGGTATTGTTCACCTTGGTTTTGGAGACAAGGTCTTTACCAGATAGGTGAGAATGACTGACAGGTGAGATCTAGGAGTGCTGTCTCCAGTGCTGGGTTATAGGCACCTGCCACCATACCTAGTTTTTTCATGTGTTTTTTAGTGGTGGAACTCAAGTCCTTATGCTTACAGGGTTGATTACAGGAACCCTGGGTTACTGGTTGATTTCAAACAGTCATTCAAGATGAACAGCTCATTCCATTCTTCTTCAGTCCCTCCAACGTGTGTGTGCATGTGTGTGTGTGTTTGCATGCGTGTGTGTGTGTGTGTGTGTGTGTGTGTGTGTGTGTGTGTGTATGTGTGTGCTAGGCTATCTATCAGCTAGTTGCTGCCTATGTGTTTTGTTTAGTCTTCTACTTAAATATAGATGAAGTAAGGGGACAGGATCTGTGAGATTGTGTCCTTGGAGCTTTGGCTAGTTCCCCTGAGGGCTGATACAGAGTTCCCAAAAGTAGATGAACACAGATGACAGACCAGTGTCCTAACCTTCCAGGACAAGACATCTCTGTTAAAAAAACCTAGTGTATGCACATGCATATGGAGTTCTGAGGCTGATGTCATGGCTCTCCATTTTATACACTGAGGTGGGGTCTCTCACTGCACCTGGAGTTTCCTGGTCAGATTAGTCTAGCTAGTCAGTTTGCCCTGGCAAACCCCCTGCCTGCAGCTCCCTGTGGAGGTTACAAGTGGTCCGACACACCAGGACAGGTTTTATGAGGGTGCTGGGGACCAAATTCCAGTCCTCACAGTTGCTGAAAGCGTTTGCCAGCTGGGCCACCTCCCAGCCCCCCATTAACTGTTAATTTTATAGGATGGATTAGGTTGAATGTGGACCATCAACTGTCAACTTTTCAAAAATCTTGAGGTTTTTTTTCGTTTTTCTGTTCTTGGACATAGCTATTTTTATAAAGTGTGCTTGGACCTTGCACGTACCCTGCTGTGTTATTGGGTGTGATCAAACCCTCTACCTCTTCCTTTCCTGACTGATCTCTGCTGTTCTTTGTGACACCTTCTTTTTCATTGGTTTTTGCTGGGCCACTGCATTAGAATAGTTTTTCCTCTTGCTTCATTCTGTCACCAAGCCAGGATGTCAAAAGCAAAACAGGAGGAAAGAGACACAGCTCCGGTTCTTCCCTCCCTGGGTTGGTCAAGGGGCTTTGTCTGCTAATGAGATGATTCAGTGTTCCAGTGAAACTAGGCTGGGCTTACTGATGCTGAGAAACAGCCCATGGCAAGGACAGTCCTGCAAAGACTGAGCAATCGGACTCTGAAACGCTTTCAGCGAAGTGTTTGGGGAGAAGGGGTGTTGTTGCCTTTTTAATGAGGCATTTCTAGAAATATAGCACTTTGTCCAGCAGGGAGAAAAAAAAAAAAAAAACAACCCAAAAAACCACTAACTGCATCATGAGTCTGTGTGCATTTAAGAGAACTTTTTAAAAGGACTCAGAAGTATAAAATTAGGGTCATTTTGAGATCTTTGCACTGAGTAAACCTTGAGGCAAAGGCTGGATCTGCTTCCAAAGATTCACATGCAGCCTTGCGATAGGAGGAAGAGCTCTGGGTGAAGCCCACAGCACGGCAGGTGGTTGAGCTAACCGCTAGGGCTGCTGGGATATGCTCCAAGAAACTCAACACATGTCTCCAGGAAGCTACCCCTCTCTTATCTGGGAGTCTAAACAGGGTGGATTGTTTTCCTCTCCAAGTAACTTTGTAGAACTGACAGTTGGGTGGGGTCCCGTGCGACTCTTCATTTAGTAGAACCAGCTATCTCTCTCTAGTCTCTTCACTGCTACAAAGATGTCATTGTTCTTCCTGTGTGTGTGACAGGTTGCTGACAGCAGGCCCCTCCACCCTCTGGGTTTCATGTGCCTGGTTTTACGCTCAGGGTTGTTCACTATTATCTTGGTGACCTGATGTAGCTGGGCATGGAGGCCTTTCACCTTCCCCTTTGATGCTGCTGGGATTCCTTTCTAACTCAAGGTGTGTGTGTGTGTGTGTGTGTGTGTGTGTGTGTGTGTGTGTGTGTGTGT
>CAJQZJ010031764.1:5560743-5572973 GCA_907164525.1 Lophiomys imhausi
TGTGTGTGTGTGTGTGTGTGTGTGTGTGTGTGTGTGTGTGTGTGTGTTTATGTGTGTGCATGCTCATGTGTGTGAAGGTTCAAAGAGAATTCAGGGCACCCACTTCAGGAAGGCAGTCCACTTTCTTGGAAACTGGGTCTCTCTGAATCCAGACCTCACAATTTGGCTACACAGCAAGCCCTGGGAACTCCTCACCCATCTCTGCCTCCCCTGTGCTGGGGTTACCAATGCACACTACCGTGCTCATGATTTCCATATGCGTCTCTGGGAACTGAACTCTTGTGCTTGCAAAGCAAGAGCTTCACAGACTGAGCCAGCTCTCTAGGTCCTCTTCAGCTTCTTGATCTCACATCACAATTCTGGATGTGGATATCCATTGTCTGATTAGAAGGCACTGTTGGAACTGGGGACGCAGGCCACAATGATGGTTATAAAATTTGTATTGTAATAGCCGCTCCCCAGTCATACTGCCTGTTGGTATTGTGCTGGAATACAGAGAGCCATTTAGGAGAAACCGTGGTGACCCTCTGGCTTTTGTGGGAGGAGGGAGGCCATCAGGCAAGGAGGTTCTCTTAGGCACGGGACTCATAACCCTTCCCACATCTTTCACGAAAGCACAGCATCCATTTGTGCTAGAGATGAACACTGATGTTATTTCCCTTAATGTCTGTTTTTAGTCTATGCCCTATGTGTTGGCATTCAGGGAATTCAGCCAGAGGAGAGAAACAATGGTATTAATTAGGAACGTCAGTCATGGGTGGGATGGAATTCAAAACTGCCAAGTTTCTGGAGCATTTAGTGGTAATTATACTAGACTGTGGAGACAAGCTGTTCTCCAGTTCCTATACAGACACACATGCTTTGATGGGCAAGCCATCAGCTTGCCAGAGTAGGCCTCCAGGAGGCAGAGGAGCACCTTCCTGGCCCTGATCTTTGGAGGATCCGAGCTCCCCAGAAAGGAGGCCTGCCAGTGAGTTACCAGGATGTCCCTTGTCATTTTGTAATTTAAAGCGACCTTTTTAGTTATCTCCCGGCTCAAGCAGGAGTATGAGGAAAATGAGTGATCCAGCAGACCATCAGCCTGGCAGGATGTTTAGGCTCAACGTAGAGCCTTGATCAGTCCAGGTAAAGCCACCCAGGGAATCAGTCTCTCAGAACGACTAGTAGTAAAATGCTTTCTGTGTAGTCCAGGGAGATGGGATGAGAGACTTGAGTCTTCGAGAACTGGCATGGAAGAGGGACATTCCTGCTACTATATTTCTTTGTCTTGAAGTTACTGAATCACCTTAGGGGCAGGGACTGGACCACATTGTGGAGCTGCTAAGATTCCAGCCCAGGTTCTTTACAGTTTGCGCTCTTAAGGGCTATGAATTAGTTCTGTGTCTTATTGTTAAGGGGGAAATGCCAACAAGAGCAATTTAAGGGAGAAAGGGTTTAATCTGGCTTGAGGTTCCAGGGGAGCCCTCTATCAAATGGAAATGGAGAAGTCATGTGGATAATCACACTGCATTCACAGTCAGGAGGCAGAGCCAGTGACAGTTTGCTTTCCCCTTGTTATTCAGAGTAGAGATTGGTGTGGGTCTTTCTCCTCAGTTAGCCAAACATAGAAAATCCCTCACAGCCATGTTCAGAGGTTTGCCTCCCTGCGTGATGATTCTAGGTCCTATCAGGTTGACGATGGAGATTAGACACTCCAGGACTCCCTAATATGCCCTTCCTGTTTATTGAAGAAAACCAGATCAGGGAGCTAAAGAAATTTGCTCAAGGTTGTTTGGATGGTGTATGTCAGGAAAGTTCCAGACTTTTTGCTTGGCGAGTGGTCTACGAGGTATTCTGTTTCTTCCTGCCAGCTGTGGACACATGGGTGCTCTTCCACCCCAGGGCCTATACAAGTACCATTCTCTATGACTTCCACCTCAAAGGTCATAACGCCAACCTAAGGTACTTCTGATGCTTGAAGGATAATCCCTGACTTGTAGGAAAGAGTCTATATGACATGTTTCCCATAAGCCCTCTGATCTATTTGATTACAGGAAATCAGCTTAACAAGTAAGGCACTTCTCCCTGGAAGGCATATAGCAGTGGGGAAATAAGCTTGTCTTTCTTTCACATTCCCACCTTCTCAATGCTGGAACGTAGGGAAGAGAGAGGCACGTGGTGGGTGATTTTGTGGCTAACAGGCTGGGCCTAACTCAGCGGTGGTGGGTGATTTTGCTAGGCCCCAGAAATAAAAGAAGAATGTTCCCAGCTCCTTGGCCCTGGGTTTTCACGTTAAATAATTAATAGCAGCCTGAACTTTTTTCAAAATATAATTGGGAAGCTTGGGGCTGGAGTAGTAATTGCTCAAAAGTGTGAAGTGAAGGAGCCTCTACTCCCAGCTGCGAGTCCGAGACATGCCACACCCTCTGGTGCTTTAGAAGTCTGTGTGGCTTTATCTCTCTATCCTTTGGAAAAGCAGGGCACATTTTCCTGCTGACATACACAAGCCTGGTCATTTAGCATGGGAAAAGAAAAATGGTTTAGAACAAGAAAATATATTTAGAACTCATTATTCACACAAAGTCACAGAGAAGGGGCAGGAAAGGAGCCACCAGGAAGAACCTGAGCTTTGTAAGGCTGGAGGAAGCAAGCTTGGCACTCAGAGGTGGCTTTCAAGGTTGAAAGGGTCATATAGTCAAGGCCACACATCAGTGAAGCAGGTGTGGGAGGTTGCATCTTTCTGAGTCGACCTGCCCAGAGGCTCCTTAAGCAATGACCTTGAATGAACCTCTGGCTCTTGCCAAGGTCAGCCCTCAGTTAATTTCCATGTTCAAGCCAAGCTGGGCTCTCTATGACATCCCAATGTCCCTGTTCCTGCCTGGAACTGGAACTAACTCTTCAGTTAGTTAGAAGCAGTTGTGTGGGGGCAACTGTTCAAGCTCACCTTTGTGTAAAAGGCTAGAAATACATTTTTATTTTTTTAAAATCTAATCAATCAGTGAACACTTTTTGTACAGGTATGTGCAGGTGTGTTTGCATATGTGCAGTTACTTATTTGTGTGTGTGTGTGTGTGTGTGTGTGTGTGTGTATGTGTGTGTGTGTGTGTGTGTGTGTGTGTGTGTACTTAAACATGTATGGGGCAGAAGTCAATATCTACCTTGTTTTTTGAGTCGGGTCTCTTACTGGACTATGTTGGAGGGTCAGTGAGCAACAGAGATCTGCCTCCCCAACACCGGGATCATGGGCAAACATCACCAGGCCTGGCTTTCTTTCATGTTGGCTCTAGGGATCCAACTCAGGTCCCAATGTTTACAAGGCAAACAAGCATTTAAGGACTGAGCTCTCTCTCCGGCCCATAGCACATGCTCCAAACTAAACTTTCTTTTTGTAAATAGAAGGATATACTTTCAGAAAGCACTAATAGAACAATACAATGTCTGTGTAAAGCAGCCCAGGGTGCTTGCTGCCACTCGCAGGGATCAGCCAGTGTCCATGTGACCTCTGCTACCATGGCCGGAGGGTCAGGAGCTTTGTTTACAGCAGCCCCCGCACCCTGCCACACACACTTGAGGAGTTGTGTTGTGACATCAGAGTGTCTTCTAGGTTCTCAGACCATTCAAGTCATGTGATAGTTCTGTAGCTTGTACCTTTTATTTGGCACATGATGCTCTTTTGATTAGACATGTGATATTTATACTTATGTAGAGAGTAGAGTATATAAATATAATTACATATGCATGATGGTGGTTCCATATACCTAAATTATAAGCATCCATCTTCTAATACCTGTTAGAGCTCTTGAAACATCACACACACACACACACACACACACACACACACACACACACACAGACATACAGATAGAAACACAGACACACACAGCCTTTTTGTATAGAGACATGCATGTATATATGGAACCATATCCATATAAGATTCTATATGCGTGGAATCATATAGAAATGGCTCAGTGGAACCTCATATAAATGTATAGAACTGTATGTATGAATATATAGAATCACCACCGTATATACAGCCCACCCCTGACTGACAGGTTAAGAAGCTCTATTGTGTTCTGTGAGGATGTTCACAAAATATGACAAATTTTAAAGGCAACTGAATCTCAGTGGTCACAAAGATATTACAGAGACAGAGTTCACTCTTGGGTATGTATGATTTCAGAACAGATGCCCTGTCTCTTTCCAGGCTCTCTTTATTTCCAGAGTTTCCCTGGCCTATACCGAAGAGTCTTGGTAGAAGGGTTTGAGAAGCACAGAGGTATTTGTGTGTAAGAGTGTTTCTGGTTATGCTCTGTGTGTGTCTGTTTAGAACTGGAAACATCTATAGCACACAAATAAGGAACTATGTGACCCAAACATGGACTTTGCAGAAAGGTTCCGGTCCAGTCTTGTTGAGTGACATACAGCCCCTGGGCTTCACTGTGCTGTTTCTTCATGCGTGTTTTCAAAGTCCGCTGTGGAGGTTCACATGTTTGATATGTGCTTGCTCTAATCCATAGCAGGTTCCAGGAGGTAACAGAGACCTCACCGAGGAAGCCTTCTCATTTATAAGCGGGTACTTCCTGCAGAAATCTCTTGGGACAGGAAGTTGGTGTGGGAGGGAGAGAGGAGCCATAGGTTGTCAGCAGGTAGCCACCATTGTAAATGGTGGAGAACACAGTTTATATATTGGCAGGAAAAAGATAATCCCTGCTCTCCCTTCCCCCAGCCAGCGCAGCTGCCTCCTGTGCACCTGAATCTCACTTTGCCAGATCATGAGGACGCGGGAGAACAAGACATCCAAAGATGAGCTGTTCATGCTTAATCACAGCAAGGGAGCCTTGTAATCAAGCATTCTGGGATAGAACCTATGTGTTATGTCACAGCTATGCGGCATCCGGGCCTAGTCTGTATATTTTCCAGGGGCTCATGTGAGATTATTACCATCTTCTGTGATGCCTTCTTCCTTGTGGATGGTGCGTGAAGAGACCCTCTGTCCCTGCCTGTGCATACCCAGAAGCTCCTGGGGATGTCACACATTGCTTGGAAATAAGTAAGAGGCCTGGGCCTCCTGTTAGATATGGTTTTTAGGAGAAAAACTCATATCTATGGGAACATCATCTTCTGGTCATAAAACCTTTATGGGGTAAGGCTTTGATGTAATTAGTGTGTGATAGGGCCATTTAAAGAATAAAGCCATCATACCTTTCCATCCATCCATCCATCCATCCATCCATCCATCCAACCATCCATCCACTTGCTAGTATATCTGTCCATGCATTCATTCATTATGTCCCCAATAATATTTAAGGGAGTTATAGGAAAATATAACTCAAATTTTGTTCCCTCATTAAAAAAATCATCCAAAGCTTACCTCCATTCCTCCACCCTGCCAGGATGGTAAACAAGTCTAGCTGTGGCATTTTGGAGAATCAAGCCAGTAGGTGCCAAAGGGAGACCCAGGAGCTGAACTGGGGGAGCTGCTTGTCTTGGAGAAACAGTAAATATATACTTGGTGCTGTTTTGTCTACCAAAAGGTTGAGGATGTTGTCAACCCCACGCATTGTTGAATTCAGAATACTTGAGCATATATACAACATTTATACTTTGGGGAAACTCAGTCTTGTGGTCTAAGCATCAAAGGCTGGTTAGTAAGAGTAGGTTAGGGACTTCTTGGGGATCCTGTCAAATATTACATGTTTTCTCTCAAATGAGGAACCTAGATTTAAATTAATATACAGATTTGCAGCTACTCACATGCATAAGTGTGTGTGTGTGTGTGTGTGTGTGTGTGTGTGTGTGTGTGTGTGTAGTACAGGAAAGTAGAGAGGAGAGGGTAATGAGATACATATGGTATGAAATTAGAAAGATGGACCATTAGCATGGAGGAAAGAGGCCAACATGAGTTGCGGGGTGGGGGGGCATTGAGGTGGCTGAATAATAACAACGTAAAATGATAAATATGTATTGGGCCAATGAGATGGTTCATTGCTTAAAAGCACTTGCTGCCCAAGCCAGAAGACCTAAGTTTCAACCCAGGAACTCACAATGGAAGGAGAGAACCGATTCCTGAGAGTTGTCCCCTGCCTTCCACACCTGTGCCAAGGCCCAAGTGGACCCCACCTTCATCACACACATGGTAGAGATCACTGAATCCACTTTGGATGAATCCTCATCCTGGTATTATTATATTTGCTACTCAAAGTTCTCTCTTCACATCCTGATTTGCAAACCCATCTCACGAGTGCGGGTGGACAGATTCCTGGGAAGAGCGATGGCTTAATTAATGGTAATGCTGAGGCTGTAGGTGCCTCGGTGATTGGGGCTGTGTGAATTCAGAATTGGATGGAAAGCCTAGATGCAAAATGGGATAATTGAACTGTTAGCTGAACTGGAATTTAGCAGTTAATCACTTTTATGAAACCTGCATCTCAATTCATTACTCCATTTATGCCTTGTTGCAGTACAGAGCTGCTCAGATAATTGGTAAACAGGAGGCAGGCAGAATGCCCTGGAAAGGGCAAGGCTGTTGGAGGTGCTATGATATTTTCTAGGTCCTCATCCAATCCAGTGGAGACTTGCCTGTTAGCCTGTGCTCACGCTGCTTCTCAGGTGGGAACGAGGCAGCATGCTGGTACATCCCAAACAACATGACTGTCATCAATTTTCCACTGTTGTCTGCTACGTGATGAATACCAGATAAGGAATGCTTTAATGGGTGATCAAGATCACGGGCTCCGGCAGCAGAATGATCCAAATTTGAACTTGAACTCCATCACCGAATTCCTGTGTGACATTGGTAAAGCTTTTCCCCTCTCCGAATTCCTTTCTCTGTCTCACTTTCCTTGAAAGAGGTGGAGTCTGTTCCATCAGAGAGAAATGCTAAAGGACAGATCCCAAGTAGGGCTAAGTGAACCAAGCCAGGCAGTGCAGGACTGCTACCCAGGAAGGCTTAAGCAGACCAATGCCAAGGCTACCTTGGGCTATAGAGCAAGTTCAAAGTTAAAAGAAATCTAGGGACAGGGGATGTAGTTCAGTGCTAAGAGAGCTTGCCTAGTGTGAGGGAGGCCCTGGTTTGAAACTTCAATCCTACAAAAAAAAAAAATCAACCAACCCCCCCCAAAAACAAAACAAAACCTAGTTGAGTTCATGAAGAGATTATCAATAGGGTCTTGAAGAATAGGGTCCTCATGAGGGTGAGACATAGCAGGTAGGGGCAGGGAGGATTCAGAAATGCTAGAGTCTTGAGTGGGAGGCGGGATGTGTGGCACTGTCAGAAGGTGGAACTGGCCTTGCTGACAGTGGTCCCCCACTACTGCAACTCTTGTTTGATTTGATGGAAGGACAAGGAGAGAGAAGGAGGCCTCATGGGAAAAGGGGCGTTCCCTTTGTTTCTATGACCTGCCTCTGCCCCGGTGAACCTCCTCTTCCCATTTAATTTTAGAACTGTTTTCAGCCTTTCCTAGCTCTGGGAGTGCTTGGGGACCGAGGGAGGGCTGTCATTGGATTTTTGGGGTGGTCCTTTTGTTTATATGTGATATTTTTCTCTTAGGCTTCTGGTTCACACACACTTGGAGTCTGGGTACATCCCTCATGTATGTGAGTCTCTGCCTTGAAGACACTACCATTGGAAGCACAAAATGCAAGTCTCCTTCCAGATGGTCATTGAAGTCACAGGAGTGGGGTAGAGAGTCCATGAAGCAGGTGCTGAATGCAGACACAAAGACACAAATTCATTCCTCAACACCTGTGTAAGCAACCAGGCGTGCTGGTGTGCTGCGATAACCCAGTACTTGTGGGAAGGGCAGAGATGGGTGGAACCCTGGGGTTTATCCAGCAGGCCTAGCTGAATCCTGAGCTCAAGACATGAAGGTAAGAGACCCCATCTCACACAAAAGTAGGATGAGGATGGAGGCTGAGAAGCAATACCCAGGTTCCTCTGTCATCTTCACATGCATGCATGTGCTCAACTACACACACACACACACACACACACACACACACACACACACACACACACCACACACACACACACACACACACACACACACACACACACAGACACACACACACACACACATGCACAGACATACATGAGCATTTGAGAAAAAAATTCTATAGGAATTAATGAGAGACGAAGTTGAGGAGGACAGAACTTTTAAGAATACCACACCTTGGGAGCCAGCTAAGGCACAGGGTTCTGTCCCAGATTAGTTAATTGTTGGTTCTCACACTCAGTGGCTGTATACTGAGATCCTGCTGTTTGAGACCCTCAGTGGTGCCAGACAGAGCAATGGACAGAGCATACAGGACCCTGGTCTGTAGCTCGTGTGTGTGTGTGTGTGTGTGTGTGTGTGTTGTAAGTGTGCCTTGGCATACAACTGGAGGGCAGAAGATAGCTTGTGCACTCAGTTCTCTGCTTCCACCATGTGGGTCCTGAGGATCACATCTAGGTTGTCAGGCTTGGCCACAAGTGCCTTTGCCCATTGAGTCATCTCGCTGGTCATTTTATTGATTTTTTTTTTAAATTAATTGTTTAAGTTAGCATGCAAAGTGGGTTTCATGGGTGCATTTTGCTGTTATATATGCTGTTATAGTTCAGTTCTTATTCATCCACTCTCCTCTCCCCCAGATCTCTTGCTTCCCCTCTGTTTTTAGATAAGGTTGTAGAAAAGACTGATCTGGAAAAGGTAGGATTGATCTGAGACTTAGGGGATGAAAATGGTTCCATCGTGCAAAGAAGAGAAGCTGAGGGAAAATCCAGGCATCATTAACAGCACATGCAAAGGTCCTGGGATAGAAACAGGTCCAGTGAGTCTGGAAATTTACAGCAGCCTCATCTGGATGAGGAGGGCAGGGAGAGTGATCTGAGGTTTGTCTGGAGTCCCCCATCCTGAGTCTGAATATTTTCTCCTGTGCTCAGGATCCGTGAGTGTCTTCCTGTCCAAGGGCTGATATTGAGTACCCACCCTTCCTGGGTTGCAGGGCCTGTGAGACACTCTTTCATGTAAGGAAACTTGAGCTTTGTACATCAGATTTTGCCCTTTCTGTCATTCACTCACCCAGCGAGCCACAGGGGTAGTTATTCTTGTGAATGAGTGATTGCTCCCTCGGGCTTTGATGCCATTTGCTTCAATGAGGGATTAATAAATGCAGCATAGATTTCAAATTTGCATGCATTAAAAATCTTACCATTATGGGGTAACCAGTGTTTCCTTTGGGGGGTCGTCAATGAATAGGAAAAAAATCCTGATCTATCTTTCAGACATAGCAGCCAGTGTTCAACATAAACTGGCTTAAATGAGGTGATCAATGGGGAGTGCTTTGAAAAGGAGCCTTACTCTATAATTTATCAGGCAGTTCTGGAGATGAGAATGATATAATTGGACAGTTGCAGGCTATGTGTGGGAGAGATTGCCCTGAGTTAACCCTTGGCTCGTGCCAGGCACATTAGTCAGTGGGTTAAGTCACTACCTGGGGAGGCAGGTAGTGACCCCACTTGACGGTTCATGTGGCCGAGTATTAGCACAGTGTCCCCCAACCATGAACAAGGGGACCACTTGGGCTTTACTCCAGATCTTTCCAACTAAAAGTTTTCTGTTGAGAATGAGGTATCCTGAGCCACGACAGCTACACCAGGTATGGGAGTCTCTGAGAGGGAATCCCCTTGAATTCCAGTCATCACAACTGAAATATGTTGCTTCCCTGTCTTTGAAAGACAAAAGAACTTCATAGTTGTTCAGTGGCTGTTGACCACCTGCTAGGGATGATGGGAGCCTGGGAGCCAGGGTGAACCCCATCTGTGAATGGGGTGGGGACTGCAGAACAGTTGCTATCCTCTGTTGGCTCTGCTCATGTGTTGGCAAGATGTGAGTCACTTGGCCACTTTTCGGGTCTCTGTGAGGATTTGCTGAGATAAAGCCTGCTGTATAAGCCCTTACTAAATGCAATCTGATATTTTTACCTTCCTAGAAAAAAAATCCAAATATCATGTAGAAATGACAAAATGTATAGCCAGATCTATAATGTTGCCAATGTGAAATAAAGTTCCTGGGGGAGAAAATCTATATTAAACAGCCTAAAAGGTTGATTGTCTGTTTTGGGCTTTCTGAGAATGAAGAGTTGAAATGAAGCCCACCCGGAGCCAAATTATTTTGGGCTTTGTCTTTTTTTTCCCCCCCGTCTTGATAGTGGTTTGTCCTCCTTCCATCCCTTCCTCTCTCCCTCCCTCCCTTCTCCCTTCCCACCCTCCCTTCCTTTCTCTCTTATTGCCCTATGTTCACTGTACAGAGCTGATGGGTTTCCTAAAGGCATTTCAATGTAAGTATATCTGTCTTCTAACTAGCCATTTATCACTTGACCCGATGTCCTTGTGGCTAACAGATGAGCTGTTTGGAATGTGTTAATGTCCCCAAGCTAAGGATGTCATGAGGTAGCATGGGGCCCATAGCAGAGGTCTCACACTTTCTGTAGCTCCGTGGCCTGATTGTTGTTCCACCAATGTATTTGAAGTGTTTTGTTTAGATAAAGATATTAATTTACTTTTAATTGTGTGTGTGTGTGCTTGTATGCTCACAAGTGTGCCCATGTGTGCTGGTGTCTTTAGAGGCTAGAAAAGGGCATCAGATTCCCCGGAGCTGGAGTTACAGGTGGCTATAGGCCACATGAATGAGTGCTGGGAACTGAACCATCTCTCCATCCCTACTCCCCTATGTGTTTTGCTTTATGATCTCTTTTGCTCCATGACTGTAAAAGCTCCACTAACCACCTCCACACTAGAAAGTGTTATTTGGGGCAAGTTGGACTTGATGTTCCTGGGTGATGGACAGTCATTTGGTTCAGAATAACTGCTTGCTCACTCCTGAGCTGACCTTTGCACCCAACACCAGCCACCACTTTGTCAGATGAGGCAACGTCATGAATACTTTTCTTCTGCTGTCTCCTGTTCTTCAGTTTTTGAGGTAGAGTCTCTTGTCCCCGGTCTCAAGATGAAGCAGTTGGAGAGGTTTTGAAAGACGTGATGAGCAGGACTTCTATGCTAACCTTCTGATTCAGTTTTCATCAGGGAACCCAGGATGCTATCATCTTTGGAGGTATCTCACGCTGAGAACCTGAATGGCTGTGGGGTTGCGAACGAGGTACCTTCCTTTACCCCACCAGGGTTGACCATGCTGGGGCAGGTGGATCTCTCAGGATACTCTGTTCTTTTTATGTGGCACCACCAGCCCTCTTCTAAAGTCAATGACTCTTACTACTGTGTAAACATATAAGTGTGAGTGTGCGTGTGCGGGCGCATGTATGTTCCTGAAGTTAGTGTGTGAATGAAAGCTTCCACTGAGCCTTCTGCAAGACTGGTGAGAATTGCAATGATGTATAGAGGTTGGAATGTTGCAAATCAAGAGCCCAGTTGTCTTGGGGCATCTTAAGTCCCTTAATAGCCATTTATTGCCTTCCTCTATATGTGTCGAAACATCTGTGTGACCATTAGGTAAATGTTTTGGAATATGCAGACAGACATGTTGCTTCCACCAATCAGAGGCTGATGGCAGGGTCAGATTGCTCCCTCCTAGTCAATGTTTCCTCCAATTTATTTGCATATTGTCTTGACCTATGATTTTCTTTGTTCGTTTGCTATAAAGTCTTCGTGGAACTTTTACCTTTCTGAAACATGATACTTGGGTAACCTAATTGTGTGTTCCCAGCCATGGTCATTCACATTTGGCTCTAGAATTTGCTCTGTCTTAACCTTTTCTGAGGTGAAAGTCGTGTCTTCATGTGTGGACACCTCCACACAAGTGTCCATTCTCTGTTGTCCTTGGTTCTCTCAAGCATTCTCAGGGAGAGCACCTGTTTAGAAGCGTGAGTTCACTTCCCAGTGAAGTGACCTCCAGGTGTGTTTAAAATGCAACAGTTGAAAGTTTAAAGCTGAATGACTCAACAATTTTTAGGCAGGGTGGCCCTCAGCAGGGAGCTATTCTAGGTGTAGCTCTGCCTCAACAGCTGAAGAGGCCACTTGGATTTTGTGTCTGAGGTCCTTTGTGAGCTGGGGATGTCATGGAGTGCTGGGTTACCTAGATTGTGACTTCCATGGGGTCTGAGGATGTTTGCGGGTCTGGGGAGATGTTCAATAGGTGTTTTCTTTGGGAACAAAATGACTTGGGTTTGATCCCAAAATGTAGGTTAAAAAATATTATATATATATATTACAGAATATGTTTCATATATATATATATATATATATATATATATATATA
>CAJQZJ010031764.1:5572983-5613143 GCA_907164525.1 Lophiomys imhausi
ATATATATATATATATATATATATATATATATATAAAACAGAATACGTGGACTGGCAAGATGACTTAGCAGGCAAAGGTGCTTGCCACCAAGTGTGGGAAGTTTGATCCCAAAAGCTACCTGGTGGAAGGAGAGAAACTGACTTCTGCAAGTTGTCCTTTGACCTCTACATGTGTACTGTGGCATGCACATGTCCACCTCTCACACATGTGAAATAGTGACAATTGTAATAAAAATGTAAAACTCTGAGTGTGGTGGCACAAGGTCATAATCCCAGTACTGCAGAGGCAGAAGCAGGACAGATTCCTGGGGCTCATTCCAGCCTGGCCTACTTGGCCAGTTTCAGCCTGGCCTCAAGAAGAATAACGGGTGACACTTGGGGACTCACATGCCAAGATTTCAGACCTGGAAAGACCAAGTCTAAAAGCAACAGGGTGAGCTTTAGTAGGACCCATCGTAGAGCAATGGCAGTAGAAGTGTCATGACTTCCTCCCCATCTGGATGGGCTAGTGGCAAAACAAACATGGAGGAAGTGGGGAAGAGAGGCCGAGGTGACATTGGCTTCAGCAGGACCAAGGGCTGTTGGAATAGTGCGTGCCAGGTCACGATCCATTACAGTCCCGAGAAGCAGATATGGCCAACCTATTAAGGATATCATGGGCTTTTGATAGGGGGACCCAGAAATTGATGTACTGCCTTGGGTTCTATTATGTTTTCAAAGTTTAATTAAGTCAAAACTGCTCCCATCTGGGCCTCATGAATCGCCTCCAAGTCCAGTCATTTGTCACAGAGGGGTGCTTATGAGTAGATTCGTCACCACTATTATTGCCTGA
This sequence comes from Lophiomys imhausi, assembly GCA_907164525.1. Lineage (NCBI taxonomy): Eukaryota > Metazoa > Chordata > Mammalia > Rodentia > Muridae > Lophiomys > Lophiomys imhausi. The sequence goes on from CAJQZJ010031764.1 coordinate 5,573,816, forward strand.
GGTCTTGCCTTAAATCCATCAGCCCGTACGAGCGTGAGTGCCTGACTCGATTTTGATGTATTATCCCAATAGTTTAGTTCTTATGGGTGAGTGGTTAATTCATTAAGTCATCAGAAGATGGGAGAATAGAGATGCATCGCTAGCTTTCAAAATGATGCTAAGAACTGAATTGAACTGAATTCTCTCTCTCTCTCTTTCTCTCCTCCTTACTCTGTATGTATCTATATGTCTGTAGATATAAATGTATAGATAGATAGTTTAAAAGCAGGTTCATCCTTAGTGGGTAAACAGGTGCTCTTTTAATCTATATGTTTCTTAGCCTATATCTGAAGAAGACTTATCTGAAGGTAGGAGAAGACTGTCTTCCTTGTTAAGGGTTAATATAGCCTCATTGTGGAATCAAGGAGCAGAGACTAACACATTTGAAGATGTATATTTGTAGGACATAGCAATTTCACCTCTAATCGTGAGCCTTGGACAAAGTGGCTTCTCTGCACACAGAGAGATGTGTTCAAGGGCATTTGTTGTAGTGATTTTTGTGAGACTGGGGCATTTTTCAAATAGCCTAAGTGTCCATTAGTGGAGAGATGGGTAAGGAAAATGTGTTGTGTTTATGTGCTGGGCAGCTGTTAAAAGGTGTCCTAAGTGGGTCTCCTTAGTGTGACACCGAGCTTGTGTCCCTTGTATGTATATAGACAGGCTCAAAAATAGTGCTGGGTGAAGAAAACAAGCAATGAAGTGCATTTTACAGTGTGATGGTTCTTGCTTGGGGCTTTGTGTCCATGTGCAAAGCATCATGGGATTTGAGAACCTGTCCATGGAAGATATACTTTGAGGTAGTTCTAGTTTATTATTGAGGCAGGGTTTCATGTAGCCCAGGCTGTCCTTGAACTTGCTGTGTAGCTAAGGATGACCTTAAACATGTGATCTGAATATTTTCACCTCCCCAGTGCTGGTATAGCTGTGGAGCGCGACCACACCTGGTTTATGTGGTGCTGGGAGAGAACCTAGGACTTCATGCATGCTAGTTCATCAACTGAGCTGCATCGTTGGCCCCATGTTGGGTGCTTGACATAGCTGCCTGAGAGGGACGACAAGTAAGGGTGATGGGATTGGACCCAGTGACTGGATTAGGTGATGGGATCGGACCTGGACTACTTGATACAGTAAGACAGAGGAAGACAGTGATATCTGTGGGCATTTTGTTGTTGTTGTTATTGCTGTGTAATGACTAGAAATAGTAGTGATAAAATATAAGTGTTTGTGCTTTGGGAAGGTAGTAAGGAAACCATGTGTTGCATCATCTTCTTTATCGACTTGACTGGATTTAGAATCACCTATGAGACACACCTCTGAGCCTGTCTGTGAGAATGTTTCCAGAGAGAGATCTAACTGAGGAAGGAAAACTCCACCTGAAGCAGGTCATACTGTTTTATGGGATAAGGACCCAGACTAAATTAATGGAGTCAGGGTGAGTAAGAAAGACACCTGACTACTACTACTAGTCCTCATTTCTCTCTACTTCTACCCCGGGATGTGAGGAGTCAGAGTTGTACATGCACACCACTGTAGCCTCATGACACCCCAGTCACCGCACTGTCCCTACCATGGTGGGCTACATCCTCTCAAGCTTGAGCCCAAAGAAACCCTTCCCCTTTAAGTTGTATCTGTCAGAAATTCTGAGTTGGGGAGGGAGCTAGTGTAGGCTGCTCTTTCCACTAGTGTTTGAGAATAAGAGGAAGACATCCTCTGGATGAGTGTGGGAGTGGTAAGAGCCACACCCCACTCCAAGTCTGTAGGGTCCTTCACTGTCCACACCTCTTGGAGTCATCTCAGATTTGTCTCTGCAGGGCCCCAGGGGTGGGGGTCACTGTTCTACCTGTTTCTTGACTTCTGATGACTCACAAAGGACTCAGTTTTAGTGTACTACCCTGGAGGCCATGTGAAGTCACTTCTATGGACTTGACCATCACATTTCATTTCTACTATTTGCTTGTCATCATGAGAAGATTCAGGATGCTTGATGGAAAAAAAGTGTGTAACCACAGGAGAAAAAATAGTCAGTTATAGGTAGGCTGCTGTCTGATAAACCTTCTGGGCTTCTCCTCTGCTTTCTCTGTTGCTATGGATTCACAGACATCGTGGGATGGATGCCCCACTCCTGAAAGCTGGCTGAGAGTGTTAAATCAGCTTTGTTCTTTCTGAGGAGGTTATATCTGTATTTTAGACTCCAGTTTCAGAAACTCCAACCAGTATCATTTTGGATCCATGGATGTGCGCTCAGCAGTCTAAACATGATAGAATTGTGTATTCCCTCAAAGCATTTGAACAAGGATTGTTGAATGCAAAAGAGGGACTGAGAACACCATGTCAGAACCCATGCGGATGGGGTGGGTGGAGGTAAGCTGCTGCCTTGCAGTGCTCAACATGGCATGAGTAACTTTTCCTGTTGTTGCAACAAAGCAACTGAAGAAAGGGAGGGGTGATTTCAGCTCATGGCAAGAAAGTCATGGTGGTATGAGCGTGAAGCAGTTGATCACGGCATCTGTAGTGAAGGAAGCAGAGAAAGATGAGTGCTGGTTCTCAACTCATTTCTTTCTTCCTATGCCTTCCGGGGGCCCCAGCCTGTGAGCAATGCTGCTCACAGCCACAGTGGGTTCCCACCTTGATGAACCTAGTCCAGATAAGCCTTCACAGGTGTGCCTAGAGGCTTGTCTCCTAGGTGATCCTAGATCCTGTAAAATTGTCAATCAATATTAACTCTCGTGGGAGCCCGAGAGACATCTTGCACCAAGAATGCTGGAAGCTTCCAAGAGATCAAACCACATTAGTGCTGTCTGGCTCTCTCTTTTCTGGAGCCAGTGACACACCTACCTTGTTTGATGCTTGGACCAGTATCTCAGACTTATTTTCTAGAATCATTTGGCTCTAGAGTTAGATGCTGATGCTTAACAATTATTAGCAGTCCTTGAATTAGTTTCTCAGACAAACATGGTGTTCTCTAAATGTTTCCCCAGTAAAGTAGGGAGGAGAGGCAAGTGGGAGGGGGAAGAAGCAAGCAGGGTTGAGTGCTATATGTCCTCAGGAGGGGTGGCAGTGTAGGGGTAGAAGCCCTAGGATAGAGGCTCTGGGGCTCCGTGACACTTTCTGGGGCTTGGCATGGTGGGTTAAAGACTAAGAGCAGTGTGATTATCACCCCGTCCTCAGTTGCCAGCAGTAGTCTTGGTCCAGTCATTAAACTTCTTGGCTATTTGCCCATGACTCTGGATACGTCGATATACACTGACTGACACTCATTGCTTATGATTGATTAGTTTCAATGGAACAAAAGGGATGAAAAGCCATTTTGAAAACTACCTCAGCTGCTCTGCTGCAGTGATACACATGATGATTGTTGAGGCAGTGTAAGCATCACCCCAAAGCATCACCACTGAATTCTCTAAACACCACGTTAGGGGCAATCATTATAATGTCACATTCAAATCAGTATCTTTCAATAGTAACCATCCATCTCACTTTACTTCATATTGTCCTAGTTTTAGCCCAGGGGACACCAGAACAATTGGATAGTCTAATCTACACGTAGCTCTCCTCTCTCAGTGTAAAAAGTATCTGACATCTATTGTCTCACTGCTGAATACACAATTTATATTTAAAAAAATTATGTTGGAATGCCAATGAGATATATCAGTAGGTAACTCTGCTTGCCACTATCCCCTTAATTCAATCCCAGAACGTTTGTGGTAGGGAGGGAACTGCCTTCTTAAGGCTGTGCCCTGAACTCCACATGTGTACTGTAGCACATACATGCATACACACAATGCATAATAAATAAAAAAAACTAAGTATAAAAATGTTAGAGAGCTAGTGAGATGCAAAACAGGCATGGAAACCTGAGTTCAATTTCCAGCGTGCACATAAAAATCAAGGTATGGTGGCCAATGCTTGCATTCCCAGTATTGGGGAGGAGAGACAGGTAGATCTCTGGGGCTCACTGGCTATCCGGCCTAGCTGAATTGGTGGGCCCTACTCCAATGAGAGATCCCATCTCAAACAAAAAGGTGGGTTGAAACTGAAGTGACCTCTGGCCTCCACACTTTCACAAACACATGTATAGATAGATATGTGCATACAAATGTTCATCAGCACACATGAACACACACGTACACCTGCACATAGGCACAAAATGATGTTGAATTGTGACTGGTACCCTCTGTTCACTTTCTTCTTAAACAAACTCTACCTCTACCTCCCCAATTCAGGAAATGAACAAAATGTAGACTGCTTGGGTCCTAAATCCACAGTTGTGTCCTTATCTTCTCTGAAAGAGACCACGTTCTTATGGCAAAAAGTATTTTAAGCAATCCATACCAAACTTGGTCTAAGCAGGTCAAACTCTCCAGCTGACCTAATCTTAAATCTCTGTGCAAAAATATTCCTATTTATTCAACTCTTGGAAGGTTAAGCAAGTGCTGCAAGATTCTGAGTTTTGGGATGAGAAAGCTGGAGCTCAGAGGGCTAAATTTAGATAACTCCTGAGTTGCTTTGCTGCTAAGTGGAGTTTAATAGACTCATTGTTGCAACCTTTATATGTATGTGGTGTGACAATTTATTTTGTTTGTCAGAAATGAATGCTTAAGAACAAGAAGCTTTTTTTTTGAACTACAACAAAAAGAATTTCATACCATTGAGGCCATTTTGGTGTAAAGGTTACTCATTTCCCATAGGTGGCGGGGGCTTCTTTCTGGGGCAGAGCTGGTGTTCTTATGTAGCTAAGAATTTTCACATATGGTTTGGCCTCGAGGAATGTGTATTTCCTGTGTAAAGAACACAGATGATAGTTCATAAATGGTGTGGCTTGAGTGTGGAATGTCCCAAGAGGCTTATGTGTTTGAATGCTTGGTGCTTGGGAAGGTTGTGGAACCTTTAAGAGGCAGAGCCTTCCTGGAGGAAGTGGGTCAAGGGGGTGGGCTTCCAGGTTTTATAGCCCTATCCAACTTTCTATTGCCTCTCTGCTTCCTGACTGTGGATGCAGCGTGACTGGACACTGGATGTTCCTGCCTGTCTGCCTTCCTCACCATGATCAGTTGTTTCCTTTTGGAACTGTAAGCCAGAACCAACCCTTTCTTAAGCTGCCTCTTGAAATATGCTTGGTCACAATAACAAGAAAAGTAATAAATACTGTGTATATCCCAAATACTCAAATTCCTGTGAGGTTCTGACTCATCCAAGGATGAACTCAATGTGGATCTCTCCATCACCTTATATACAGGAAATAAGGCCTATTAAATACAATTCAGGAGAAAATAGGGAATCTGCTGAATGGCTCTTATTCTGAGAGACCTGCCATATTGGAATGAAGCATGTGGATCTTATGAAAAAACTTAAGAAAAACAGGACATGGGGAGATGGCTCATTTGGCAAAGTGCCTGTTTTGTGAGCATGATGACCTTATTAAAATCCCTGGCATGAGAAAAATAAAGCAGAGGATTGTTACCGAACTTTTTAAAATTAGTATTTATTATTTATTTACTAACAATATTTACTTATAACAAATAACAATTATTTCTTAACTATTAACCCTATAAATTCTTGCAACCCTTTTAACCTAACCACTAATCCTATTGACAATTATTTTCCTAACCTTTTAGAAGGATACAGTCTCTGGGGCAGGTCCTCAGTCGTCAGGAACAGTCTATGTGGCAGATTCTTTAATGCACTTAGCAGTCCTTTTTCTGGATCTCTGATGTAGATTCGTCAGGGTAAGTTGGCTATCAGAGTCTTACCTTAAATAAGGCTTGAGGCTTTCTTCTCTCTGGGAGACCTCAGCTGTCTGTAAGCCAACTTACTTCCTTCATATTAGCAACTCTGCCGCTCTGCCTCAGTCTTTAAAGCTGGCCACAGTTTTGTTTAGGCCACTGTTCGGACAGGTCAAACCCCTCTAGGCAAAAGCTGAGCCACAGGGTTTAGTCTTTGGAAGGCTTGAGGCTTTCTTCTCTCTGGGAGACCCCAGCCCCTTTGCATCAGCAACTCTGGCGCTCTGCCTCAGAGTCCTTAAAGCCAGGCACAGTTTCCTTTAGGCCACTGTTCGGACAGATCAAACCTCTCTAGGCAAAAGCTGAGCCACAGGGTTTAGTCCTTGGCCCTTTGCTGTCTTTCTGAGGCTTTCTTTTCTCACCTGCTTATTTCTGCCTCAGGGAGATCTGGCCATCAAATGATGGCCAGCACTTTTTTCAGCAGGACTCTCAGAGCTCTCTAGCATCAGGGGCCTCTTCTTTTTGATGGGGCTCCATGCACTGTCCTCAAATAGGAGGAACTCTGTTTCAGCTTAATTTGGGCTCTGCCCACTTAGCAGCTGAAAACAATGTCAGGCCAGATACTTTGTTTCTTTAAGTCCTTTAAGTCTTTCCTGTTTTTCCTGACTTCAACCTTGTTTTTCAGTCCATTAAGTCTTTCCTATTTTTCCTGACTTCAACCTTGTTTTTCCACTAGCTGATAAGCTAATCGCTCACAACCAAGTTGATCTTCATGCCCCGAGTTAAGAGACTGTATCAGAAACCCCTATATATTTTCTAAATAATTTAATTTATCTAACTCTCTACAGAGGATGGTGGTGTGCACCTGTAACTCTACTACAGTGGAATTGGAGACAGAGACACACAGATACTTAGAACGCACTGACAAGCCAGTTTAGGCAGTTGCTGAGCTCCAGGTTTAGTGAGAGACTGTGTCTCAAAATAGTAAGGTGAAGGGTGATGGAGAAAGACACCTGACATCAGCCTCTGGTCTCCAAATGCAAGTGTACACTCATGCATGTGCACCCACACTCACACATGCACATACGTGTAAGTGCTCACATATGTGCACACACAAATACATACACTTCACACATACAGAAAAAGAAAACTAAAAATAGAAAATAGGGATTAATTTTGTGAGGGAATCCTCTCATTCTGTGTCTTATCTCTGCAACCTAGTTTTAAATGGATTTATTTTTATGAACATTGAAAATGCCTGCAAGAAACAGCTAACTGAAGGAGAGATATTTGTTTTGGCTGATGCTTTCAGAGGTTCCAGCCCATGTTCAGTAGGCTTCGTTGCAATGGGTCTTCAGTAAGGCTAGACCCATTAGAATTTGCATCAATTTATGAATCAGTAAGCAGATGAAATCATTCATTAAGTCAGTCCTCATGATCCAAACACTTCTCAATGGTTGGATCCACTAGTTGGGAGCTGGGCCTTTAACAATGAGCTCCTTTGAAGGTTGTTTCCTATTCAAACCATAACATCCAACAAGAGCATTCTGCCTAATTTGACATGAGACATGTAGCATGAGGGTCAGCAGTCATGCAGAAAGCCAACAGCATGCTGTTCCTGGCAGAGAGAGCAGGGGGGTCAGCAGTCATGCAGAGAGCCAACAGCATGCTGTTCCTGGCAGAGAGAGCAGGGGTTGTATGAACCGTATATGAGGGGAGAAGACTTCATTGTGTCTGATGAAGCTAAGGGAGAACCAGACAGTGGTCCTGCTTGGTTGCCTCTCTGTGAATAAATGTTGGTATACACAGATAGTCTCACAGATTTAACCAATTTTGAAGTATCATATATATATGAACATCATATACACCAACTCCAACCAAGTGCTTATTATTAGTGATAATATCATTGTAACACCAATGAAAATTTTCTCTATGACTCCAAGAATCATCTTCTGAAAAGATATTCTTCAGTATAGATCTCTTAAAATCCAATGATGTTCTCAGGGAAGGCTTTGGACACCATCTCTATCCCTTGGGCACAGCAAACCTGTTTACAGCTCTTCAAACACTGTGATCACTACTGATCGCTGATATTGTCATAACTGGAAAGAATAATACACATGGCCCTCTTAGGGACCATGTGGGGGTGCTTAGTAAATACAGTTGTCAAGTCTATTGTTATCAATTCTCTTTCAAGGTAAGTTCCCAGAGGTGTTAGAAGGTGAGGATTCAATAGATGTCTTTCTGAGTCACCAAATCATAGCACAAGGGATGGTGTGCAGTGGGTGGGTTTTGCATAGATGGATGGAGGTAGGGACTTGACTTAGGGAGGGCATCTCTTCAATGTGGACCCTGATATTTTCTAGCTGTTTTCCTAATGGGTGTAGCATGTACTTTTCCATGCCTGGCTTTTGTTTTCCATTTCAGCCTTGAAACCTGGATTTTGTTTAGGGAACCACTTGTTTCAGCAGGGGGTTGTCTCAGAGAATCTATAAGTTGTCCCTGTGTCTCCAGACATGAGGACAGGTGGTCTAATATAGCCAACCATACTTTCTCTCAGGATGAACTCTTGGATACGATGTCTCACAGACAGAAAGGGACATGAACTTACAGACACTGCTTGGGATGGAGTTAAATCTTGATTGTCAACTTCACTATATTCGAATCAACTGAAATCCAAGCTGCTAGTCCCAGAAGACCCGTAATAATGTGGGTGGTATCTTCTAGTAGCAATCCAGATAAAAGAACATGGACAAATGGAATTTCTTGCCTGCCTGTCTGCCTTCACTCTTGCTGGAAAGTCCATTTATCCTGTTGCTGTGGCATTCCTTTGCTGGTGTTAGAAACAGGTTCTCAGGGGATCCAAGATGGTGGCAGTCGGCAGGGACACATTTTGAGCTTGGGGGAAAATAGCTACAACATCACAGAAATATAAACAAACTGAGCAACAAACATTCTGAGAAGCTTGAACCTGCAGGGTCACACCCAGCGAACCCAGGGACTAGTGGGGGTCCCTCGTGGAACCTCAGACACTCAGGTAAACAGACCTACCCAGGCCATGGGAACATGAGGTGCAACACAGTGCAGAACCCAGGGGGGGACACAGGCAGCGGGGCACAGTGCAGTGTGGACACAGGCAGCAGGGAGCAGTGCAGGAGGGCAGGGCACAGAACCCAGGCCAAAGTGCAAGCCCCCAAAGTGGGTAAGGGCCACTCTAAAACCCAGTGAATGGACAGGCTCAGGCCCAAAGCAGAGGTCAGTGGCACGGGACACAGGCTCAGGGCCCAAAGCAGAGGTCAATGGCTTGGGGCACAGTCTCAGGTCCCAAAGCGGAGGTTAGTGGAGAGGGACACAGACTCCGGGTCCAAAGCAGAGACCAGAGACATGGGGCAGAGTTCCAGGGTACAGAGCAGAGGCCAGTGGCATGGGGCACAGGCCCGGGACCCAGACCAGAGGCCAGTGCAGACCCTGCTGCAGAAGCAGGCAAAAGCCACACAGTGGTGGGCAGGGAGGCACAAGCATATTTGGGCCTACCCAGAAAGGCATTGGACATAAAGGACCCCCTATGGGATATATAATCCCTTGGAAGAATATTGCACTCAGACAGGGCAGAAAGCTTCATGCACCAGTACAGTCTCCTGAAGGTGTGATTACTGCAGGGTTTTGGGAGGCAGCCCCAACTGCCAGATAGAGGTACCTTCCGGCTATCTGAGTGCCCAATATTCACACGGTCACTGCAACACCCTGAAGAGGACTGCCAGTGCCACTGAAACGGTCCAGAAGACATCAGGAACAATCAGCGTAGGGCAACCAGATGGCTAAAGGTCAGCAAAAGACAAAACTGATAAAAATCAGGGAAATATGACAACAACGAAATTCAGTGAGGTTAACACAGCAAGCCCTGAACAACCCACCACAGCTGAAATATGTGAAAATGATGACAAATCTATACTTAGGAAAATGATGGAGTCCTTTCAAGAAGAAATGAAGTCACTGAAAGCATACAAAGAATCCTCAATTTTACAAATAAAAGCATTGGAGAATACCATTAGAGACCTCCAAGCCAACACAGCCCAACATGAACAGGAAAGAGACAAGGCAATGAAAGATTCTAAAGATTTGAAAGATTTGCAGACAAAGATAAGCAAATTGGAACAGGAAATGTATAAAATGAATAAAATGGTTCAAGACTTGAAATTGGAAGTAGAAGCAATAAAGAAAACACAATCAGAGTTAATCCTGGAGGTGGAGAATCAAGGGAAGAGGACAGGAACTACAGACATGAGTATCAAAAATAGGATACAAGAGATAGAAGAAAGGATCTCAGGCGTGGAAGATTCAATGGAAGAAATCGTACAACAACCAAAGAAAATGAGAAATCTAAAAAAGTTCTTACCCATAATATCCAAGAAATCAAGGACTCAATGAAAGATGGAATCTAAGAATTATAGGCACAGATGAAAGAGAAGACTCCTGACTCCAAGGTCCAGGAAAAATCTTCAACAAAATCATAGAAGAAAACTTCCCAAAACTAAAGAAAGAGATGCCAGTAAAATTCTAAGAGGCATACAGAACACCAAACAGATTAGATCAGAAAAGAAACTCCTCTTGCCACATAATAATTGAAACTCAAAATGCACAGAACAAAGAAAGAATATTAAAAGCTGTAAGAGAAAAAGGCCAAGAAACATATAATGCCAGATCCATCATAATTATACCTGACTTCTCCTCAGAAACTTTAAAAGCCAGAAGGGCCTGGGCAGATGTCCTACAAGCCCTGAGAGAACATAGGTGCACAGCCAGACTACTATACCCAGCAAAACTCTCCATGAACACAGATGGAGAAAACAAGATATTTCATGACAAAATCAAATTTAAACAGTATCTACCCACAAATCCAGCCCTACAGAAGATTTTAGAAGGAAAATTCCAACCCAGAGAAGATAACTACACCCCAGAAAACAGAGGGAAAAAAACCTCCACTGCAGCTAAAATAAAAGAAATACACAACCACCATCTACACCAAAATAATAGGAAAAAACAACCTTTGGTCATTAAGATCCATCAACATCAATGGACTCGACTCTCCAATAAAAAGACACAGGCTTACAGAATGGATCTGTAAACAAGACCCATCATTTTGCTGCATACAAGAAACACATATCTGTAGGGGTTAGATAAATTAGATTTAGAAAATATATAGGAGTTTCTGATACTGTCTCTTAATTCGGGGCCTGAAGAGCATTATCAACATGAAGTCAACAAAAACAGGAAAGACTCAATAGACTGAAAAACAAGTTTGAAGTCAGGAAAACAGGAAAGACTCAGTAGAATTGAAGAAACAAAGTATCTGGCCTGACATTGTTTTCAGCTGCTAAGTGGGCAGAGCCCAAATTAAGCTGAAACAGAGTTCCTCCTATTTAAGGACAGTGCATGGAGCCCAGAAAGAGAAGAGGCCCCTGATGCTAGAGAGCTCCAAGAGTCCTGCTGAAAAAAGGGCTGGCCATTGACGGCCAGCTCTCTCCCTGAAGCAGAAAGAAGCCGGTGAGCAAAGAAAGCCTGAACAAGACACCAAAAGGCCAAGGACTGGACCCTGTGGCTCAGCTTTTGCCTGGAGGGGTTTGATCTGTCCGATCAGTGGCCTAGGGGAAACTGTGCCTGGCTTTAAGGACTGAGGCAGAGCATCTGTGTTCCTGATTCAAAAGAAGTAAGTTGGCCTGCAGACGGCTGGGGTCTCCCACAGAAAGCATGAAGCCTTATTTAAGGTGAGACTGCAATAACCAACAAACCCTGACGAACCTGCATCTGAGAGATCCAGAAAAAGGACTGCTAAGTGCGTTAAAGAATCTACAACAAAGACTATGTTCCTGACGACTGAGGACCTGCCCCAGAGACTGTATCATTCTAAAAGGTTATGAAAGTAGTTGTTATAATTATCAATAGGTTTAGTGGATAGGTTAAAGGGGTTGTAGGAATTTATAGGATTAATAGTTAAGAAATTGTTGGTGTTTGTTATAAGTGAATTTAGTAATAAATAAATAAGTGTTAAATAATAATTTAAAAGTTCGGTTACACATATCACTAACAAAGATAGACACTACCTCAGAGTAAAGGGCTGGGAAATGGTTTTCCAAGCAAATGTTACCAGGAAGCAAGCTGGAGTAGCCATCCTAATATCAAGTAAAATAGACTTTCAACTGAAGTCAACCAAAAAAGATAGAGAAGGGCATTACATACTCGTTAAAGGAAATATTCATCAAGATGACATCTCAATATTGAATATCTAGGCCCCAAATACAAGAGCACCTACATTTGTAAAAGAAACTCTTCTAAAGTTTAAACCACACAGCAATCCCCACACATTAGTAGTGGGAGACTTCAATACCCCACTCACAACAATGGACAGGTCATTGAGACAGAAACCAAACAGAGAAATAACGAGTCCAACAGAGTTCATGAACCAAATGGACCTAACAGATAGCTACAGAATGTTTCACCCAAACACAAAAAGGAATACACATTCTACTCAGCACTACATGGAACCTTCTCCAAAATCGACCATATAGTCGGACACAAAGCAAGCCTCAACAGATACAGGAAAACTGAAATAACCCCTTGTATCTTATCAGACCACCATGGAATAAAGCTGGACTTCAACAACAACAAAAATAACAGAAAGCCTACACATTCATGGAAACTGAACAATTATTTACTGGATGACTACTGGGTCAGGGAAGAAATAAAGAAGGAAATCAAAGACTTCTTAAAATCCAATGAAAATGAAGGCACAACATTCCCAAACCTATGGGACACAATGAAAGCTGTGCTACAAGGAAAGTTCGGAGCACTAAGTGCCTTCAAAAAGAAAATCATGATAGCTCATATTAGCAAATTAACAGCTGAACTGGAATAACTGGAAAAAAAGAAGAAAACACTCCCAAGAGGAGCAGAAGGCAGGAAATGATCAAACTTAGGGCTGAAATCAACAACTTAGAAACAAAAAGAATGATACAAAGAATCAATGAAACCAAGAATTGGTTCTTTGAAAAAATTAACAAAATAGACAAGCCCTTAGCCAAATTAACTAAAAGGCAGAGGGAAAAAACCCAAATCAACAAAAGCAGAAATGAAAAGGGAGAAATAACAACAGACATTGAGGAAATCCAAAGAATCTTTAAGTCCTTCTTTAAAATTCTATACTCCACCAAATTTGAAAACCTAAGTGAAATGGACAATTTTCTTGATAGATTCCACCTTCAAAGTTAAATCAAGATCAGGTTAACAGATTAAACAGCCCTATAGCCCCTAAGGAAATAGAAACAGTCATTAAAAATCTACCAAACAATAAAAGCTCAGGGCCATATGGTTTTAGCACAGAATTCTACCAGACCTTCAAAGAAGAGCTAATACCAATACTCTTCAAACTCTTCCACAAAATAGAAACAGCAGGAACACTGCCAAACTCATTCTATGAGGTAACAGTCACTCTGATTCCTAAACCACACAAAGACCCAATAAAGAAAGAGAACTTCAGACCAGTTTCCCTCATGAACATAGATGCAAAAATACTTAATAAAATACTGGCAAACCAAATCCAAGAACACGTCAAAAATATCATACACCATGTTCAAGTAGGCTTCATCCCAGGAATGCAGGTATGGCTCAACATACAAAAATCCATCAACGTAATTCACCACATAAACAAGTTGAAAGAAAAAAACCACATGATTATCTCACTAGATGCTGAAAAAGCATTGTACAAAATCCTACACTCCTTCATGCTAAAAGTCCTGGAGAGAACAGGCATACAAGGACCATACTTAGAAATAATAGAGGCAATATTCAGCAAGCCAGTAGCCAACATCGAATTAAATGGAGAGAAACTTGAAGCATTTCCTCTAAACTCAGGGACAAGACAAGGATGTCCACTTTCACCATATCTCTTCAACATAGTACTTGAGGTTCTTGCTAGAGCAATAAGACAACTAAAAGAGATGAAGGGGATACAAATTGGAAATGAAGGAGTCAAATTATCCCTATTTGCAGACAATATGACAGTATGCATAAATGACCCCAAAAATTCCACCAGAGAACTCTTACAGGTGATAAACACCTTCACCAAGGTGGCTGGATACAAAATTAACTCAAAAAAATCATAAGCCCTTCTTTATACAACAGATAAATGGGCTGAGAAAGAAATTAGTGAACAACACCCTTTACAATAGTCACAAACAATATAAAATACCCAGGGGTAACTCCAACCAAGCAGTGAAAGACCTGTATGATAAGAACTTCAAGTCCTTGAAGAAAGAAGTTTAAGAGGCCATCAGAAGGTGGAAAGATCTCCTATGCTTATGAATAGGTAGGATCAACATAATAAAAATGGCCATCCTACCAAAAGCTATATACAGATTCAATGCAATTCCTATCAAAATACCACCACAATTCTTTATAGACCTGGAAAAAGCAATTCTCAACTTCATATGGAACAACAAAAAGCCCAGAATAGCTGAATCAATCCTGTACAAAAAAAAAAAAAAAAAAAAAAACCAAAAAACAAAACAAAAAAAAAAATCTGGAGGTATCACCTGATTTCAAGCTGTATTACAGAGCAATAGTATTAAAAACAGCATGGTACTGGTATAGAAACAGACCAGTGGATCAATGGAATTGAATTGAAGACCCAGAAATGAACCCACACACCTATGACCACTTAATTTTTACAAAGAAGTCAAAACCATACAATGGAAAAAGGACAGCATCTTCAACAAATGGTGCTGGTCCAACTGGATGTCGACATGTAAAGGAATGAAATTAGACCCATACTTATCACCTTTCACAAAACTTAAGTCCAAGTGGATCAAAGACCTTAACAAAGGCCTGACACACTAAATCTATTAGAAGAGAAAGTGGGGAAAAGCCTCAAACTCATTGGCACAGGTGACAACTTCCTGAACAGAACACCAACAGCTCAGGCTCTAAGACCAACAATCAATAAATGGGACCTCATGAAACTGAAAATGTTCTGTAAGGCAAAAGACACTGTCATTTGAACAAAACGGCAACCTACAAGTTGGGAAAAATCTTCACCAATCCCACATCTGACAGAGGGCTGATACCCCAAATTTACAAAGAACTCAGGAAATTAAATGCCAAGAAACCAAATAATCCAATAAAAAAAATGAGGAACAGTGCTAAACAGAGAATTCGCTAAGGAGGAATCCCTAATGGGTGAGAGACACTTGAAGAAATGCTCAGCATCCTTAATCATCAAAGAAATGCAACTTAAGACGACTCTGAGATTCCATCTCACACCTGTCAGAATGGCTAAGATCAAAAAAGCTCAAATGACAGCATATGCTGGCAAGGTTGTGGAGAAAGGGGAACCCTCCTCCATTGCTGGTGGGAGTGCAGCTTGTACAACCACTATGGAAATCAGTCTGGTGATATCTTAGAAAACTTGGAATAGCTCTACCTCAAGACCCAGCCATACCACTTTTGGGTATTCACCCAAACCACAAGGATGTTTCCTCATCTATGTTCATAGCAGCCTTATTTGTAATAGCTAGAAACTGGAAACAACCCAGATGTCCCTCACCCGAGGAATGGATAAAAAGAACTGTGGTATATCTACACAATGGAATACTACTCAGCCATCAGAAACAATGAAATTCTGCAATTTGTAGCCAAATGGATGGAACTAGAGAAGCTCCTGAGTGAGCTAACCCAGACTCAGAAGGATGCATATGGCATCTATTCACTTATAATCGGATTTTAGCCATATAGTACAGGATAACTATGCTACAGCCAATGCACCAAAGGGAACATGGACATAGATTTTGTTTCCTGTCAATGAGACACTTTGCCCTAGTGGTGCTGCCTTGTAGACCCCCAGTGTATGAGGAGGCTCTTGGCCCTCATATGCCTGTTGAACTGTGGCGGGGGACTGTTTTGTAGAGACCCTCCACTCCAGAGGAGTGGGATGGAAGGGATAAGGGGTAGAGGGTGGGAGGGTGGGACTGGGAGGGGTGGAAAGAGGACATTGTGATGGAGATGTAACCTGAAGTAATAAATAAGTGTTAAATAAAGAAGAAACAGCTTCTCTGGTCTTCTGATGTATACTGATGATCAGCATCTATCTAGGAATTCTCCAGGCTTTCAGATTGGGACTACAGAGACCTATAACTCTTGAGTCAGAAGAGCTGCAAGTCTCTCAGCCTCTCCATATTAGAAGTTGTTGGACTGGTAGACCATAGCGTAAGAGCTGATCTAATGAGTCTTTACATACATGCATATGTGTTTATGTATAATCCCAACATATGTATATATATATATATATATATATATATATATATATATATATGATTGTATGTTTGTCAGTACTGTTACTTTAGAGAACCCTGAAAAATACACTGCTCAAAGCTCTCTACCCTGCAGTCCAATTACTTGGTTTCTCAGAGTTCAGGTGAATGTAAGAAGATCAGAAGTTTAAGGTCATCCTCTTCAGATATTTCAAGGCTGGTCTGGGATACATGAGACCCTGTCTTAAAAAGGAAAAAATTCAGCCAGGCGGTGGTGGCGCACGCTTTTAGTCCCAACACTCGGGAGGCAGAGGCAGGCGGATCTCTGTGAGTTTGAGGCCAGCCTGGTCTACAAAGCGAGTCCAGGACATCCAGGGTTGTTACACAGAGAAACCCTGTCTCGAAAAACCAAAAAAAAAAAAAAGGAAAAAATTCTGAATTCTCTATTATCTTTGAAACAAGGTACGTTCTCTGTATGGTTTCTGTGGCATTTGAGGTGTCCAGCCCTGTCCTGAGGAATTCATGTAGTGAGGATAGCCATGCATGTGGCCCAACACAGAGACAAATATACTTCAGACATTATCAGATTGTTTTTTGAGATGTTCTTGTTTTTATAACTTAACTACACAGTTGGTGAACATATATTTCCACAGCACTTTGTTTCTGTAACCTGTGACCTGATTAATATCAGAGGACTGGGATGTAAGTCATGGGGACACTTGCTTCAGTAGGCTCTTGAAAGCTGATGGTCCTCTATGGTCTATGTTGATGTAACAGGCTCAGGGTACTGCAAAGATCAGTGCAATTGGTAGGCCAGTAGTCTATGACGGGGCATATAGAACTGAGGTGGAATTTTTTGGTTTTGGTGGTTTGACATATGTTAACTCCTAGAGACTGTATACATGCTTGCATATTCACACATGTATACTGCATGGATGATAGTATTAAATCCTAGAGTGAGTCATGATATTTTTGTTTGACAAAAGATGGAATGGATTTTTGAAGTGTTTGAGTGACTTTTCATAGGCCATCTATAAGCAGGTGCCAGAGCTGGACTAGAGCCAGATTATGTATTCTCCATAGCCCATTCACCAGATGTAAGCTGCATCCTCTGTTTGTCTCTGAAACCAGAAGGCATGAGCCCTCCTTGACACCTGCAGCTGAGACTGTAGACTGGGTGACTAGTTTTTGCCACTCAGTGTGTATTCCCAGATGACTGTGAAAACACCTTGGGAATTGATTTTTGGCATTGTCAGTAGAGCCCATCCCAGAAAGCAAGGTAGTTTCTGAGGAATGGTAGCTGAGGTTGTCCTCTGGCCTTCTTAGGAATGCATGTACACACACACACACACACACACACACACACACACACACACACACACAGAGAGAGAGAGAGAGAGAGAGAGAGAGAGAGAGAATTCAGAAGATGTGATCTTAGGTATTTCTACCTGGAGACCAGACTCGTGGTTGAGAAGTCTAGCTGTCTAGAGGTCTTCATCCAGCACCTGGACCCTCAGGATCTAGACCAGTCAGTATGATGGAGTCATAGGATCCAAAATTTGATAGAATCCTGAGCCTGATCTGGAGGGATGTACTCCTTGGGGTGTGGGATGTAACAAAAGATACTGCAACTGAAAGGCTAGGTTAACTGAAGAGACACCACAGGCTACAGGCATGGCACACACAGTTTCTGAGCTGGCTGGCTGTAAGATGAATGCACTCACAATTTTATAAGTGTTCACACTCTCTGCACAAACCACCTTCTTCCTAGCTACCCCCCCATACACCATGGATATCAGCTTAGGGTTCTTTAAGTGTCAAGAAGTTTTCAGACCCCTGTGAAGGCAGGATTCTGGTTGCCATGGGAGAGGGATGAGTGGACAGGCGTGGGTGTGTGTGTCTCGGTGTGAATTGTTAAGCACATCAACCCTTCTGTTGCCACCAGTCCCTGAGATGATAAATCACCTCCCTCTGATAGTGGTGGATGCTTTAACTCTTTCCTGACACCAATCTCATAAGTAAGAGAGACGAAGAACCCCGAGTAATGAAGCTCGGAAAATACTCAAACTGTAGATCTTTGTAGAAGGGTGGCATGATTTTCAGTTTACAAATAGAACAACCACAATTTATTTTTAAAGTATGTATGCAGAAGGTGGAAAAAAAACCCTTGGACTCTGCATCAAAACCTTGTACTGGGGGCTGGGGAGGTGGATCCATGAGGTCCTCACTGCACAAGCATAAGCTTCATCTCAGAATCCAGGAGAGAGGGGTGAGAAGAGAGGGAGAGGAGAAAGGGATGAGAGGGGAGGGGAGAGGAAAGGAAGGCAAAAGGAGAGGGAGGAGAGATGGCTTAGTGGTTAAGAGTGTTTGCTGCTTTTGCAGAAGAACTGAGTTCAATTCCTAGCACCCATGTCAAGTCAGCTGTAACCACCTGTAACTCCCGTGCATGGGGATCTGATGTCCTCCTGTGGCTTCTGCAGACACTGTACATGTGTACACATCCCTGCCTTAGACACATCATACACATAAATAGAAATAAAACCTTTAAAATGGGAAGAAAGCCAGGGGTGGTAGTGTACACTCATAATCTCAGCCCTGGGGAGACAGTGACAGGTGAATCCCAGGGAATCCTCACTGGTCAATCAGCCTTTCCTGTTTGATGAATTTCAAATAAAAGTGAGTAACTGTCTCAAGAAGAAATGGAGAGTGGTTGAGAAAGACACCTAAGATTGACCTGTGACCTCCACGTGGATGCACGCCCACCCACACCCACATGTGCACATACATTCTCAATGAGGGTGCACACATGCACATATGTGCATGAACATGCACACAACACACACACAGACACACATACACATACACACATGCACACACACATACTGGCTATACTTAAGGATCCCCCCCCCCCCATTGGCCCATTGTTTTTCTCCTATACATAATACTGGCGAGAAGACAAAAGGTTAAAAAACTCATTATGTGTTGGGGAAAGAAGAAAATTCCTCCTCAGAGGTCAGTCTCTCTGCGATCAGTCAGCAGTGATGGATTTGAGTGTGGGTGTTTGTGAAAGACACAACACACATCTCATTCCAGGACTTCCGGAGGCAGAGAAACTTAAATCATCTTAAATGTCACCCCTAGTGGCTTCCTGCTTCTGCCCCATCCAGGTTGATACCCATCTGTGTGGTCCCCCGGCACTGTGTGATTTCTCCTCATCCAGCGGCAAGCTCTTGCTGGGATGCAGGTCACATGCTGCCTCTTGGAAAAAGGGTCCCTAACCCTGAGAAGCTTGAGGTAGAGGACCCTCTTCTGGGCTGTATCAGTCCCCCATCCCATAACACTGTGCTTCAGTTTTCACCACTTGAGGTCTTTTGTATCCATTGCTGGCATCTACTCAGGGCTTTGGGGCTCCATAGTAACAGGCTTGGTAAGTGAGATAGATCTGAGCTTAGTTCTCATTTTACTTCCGAGTTGAAGATGGAACCCAGCTGTGCTTGGCTCAGAAGTTACCCTAATAGAGTAGGAGGGAATATTGTGCTAAGCCAAAAATGCGCGGCCAGGGACTTTTTATTTTATTACATTCTACAGTTTTTGTGCCCTGCCTGGAGTATGTGTGCAAGCCTGAGGGGTGGTGGTTTATCACGCCCATTTTCCAAGACTGTTATCCTTCAACTTGACATGCTGTTAAGATCATTTAATTGTCGCTGTGTTGCCTCATTGTCGTGGAGTCACAGTGGTTCATTGCTTAGGATTTGCAGGCGTTCTGCCTTCTCCCCACTTAGCAAGCCAGACAATAAGATCTGCTGCATGATACGGGTGTTGGGAATGGTTCATGCTTGGGACATGAAGTTGGTCAGTAGGGGTTTCCCTTATGGCTTGGGTCTGGTCTCTGTTCTCACTGAGCATTTATGACACACAGCTGGTGCCTGCCTGCCCCCTGGCCTTTCCTGTTGGTTAGATGCTCTGGGATTGTTACTTCTGTGGTATCCAAGACACCTGTGCTCCTTGGACTCCTTCTCGGGTCTTCCAAATGATACCTCTCAGAGATATCAGTCTTGATTCCAAACTTGAACTGAGATTCTTATTTGTTTGTTTGTTTTTACCATGAGTTTGCTCTTCTCTTTGGTGTTCTTATTCTGAACGTAATGAGCACTGGTTCCGGAACTTGCTGT
The DNA here is from genome assembly GCA_907164525.1 of Lophiomys imhausi. NCBI lineage: Eukaryota > Metazoa > Chordata > Mammalia > Rodentia > Muridae > Lophiomys > Lophiomys imhausi. The sequence continues at coordinate 5,594,045 of CAJQZJ010031764.1, forward strand.
AGAGACTGACATTTTCAGATGCTGGAGACCTGCTATACAAAGTAGTGTCATGTTTGTGTAGACTCCCTGATAAGTCAAGGTTTTATTATTTTTTAATTTTGTGTGTGTGTGTGTCTGTCTGTCTGTCTGTATGCTGTGTGTGTGCAAGTGCCTGTTCAGGGCAGAAGAGGGCACTGGATCCCCTAGAGCTGCAGTTATAGGTGGTTGTAAGCAATCTCAGGTAGGTCCTAGAAACCAGACCCAGGCTCACTTCAACACTGGTATACGCTCCTAACTACTGTGTGATTTCTCCAGTTCTGTGCCTCCTAAATACATATAAGTCATGCCTAGGTTGATCATACTACTTGGCTCAATGTAAATTACTTGTAAAGCACTGTTATGGTATGTTATCTGGGCAAAAAAAAAAAAAAAAGGGGTCCGTGAATGCTTGCTTGCTCTGTTGTTTTCCCCCAAGTAATTCTGATTCATAGTGGACATATCCATGGATGTGGAATGCATGGAGATGGAGGGTCAATGCTGTATAATTTTTGACATATTTGGAAATAAAGCAATGTATTAAAGTTATCTAGACTCCAACAACTCTCACATTGATTATGGTACAATATTTGCTGCATTTCCCTCCTGAGCTTTCCATCTGTGTTTAAAATTTTAGTTTTTATTCTTGTGTTTTATTTTTAATCTTATGGTAGGAATTTTCAAGCATGCTCAAATAGTGAGAGGCTAATATGACAGATCCCCATGCACCTATCATCCAGCTCCAATAGTCATCAAGTTTTCATACATTTGAGCAAATATTTAATAAGGGAAATTTCTTTATAGCAAAGTCACAGCAGTAAGAGCAAGCAGGTTCTGCCACATTGCAGTTTGTGAGCCAATGGAGGCAGGCAGAAGTAATCAATGGCTGCTAATGCCACTCAGTACAAGTTTAATGAAGTGTAGGATGGCAAATGGATTGGCATGAGATTGCTGAGACCTGCTAACCAATCTCAGCCTCGCTAAAATTGAGAAAACCAGATGTTAGTTAACACCTTATATGAGGCTGTAAGTAGTACTCAGGATTGCCATGATGGGGTCTTGGTTAAAAGGAATTGAATTGAAAGTGTAATGCCACAAAACAGAAGAAGGAAAAGGAATCACACTAAACCCAGAGATGCCTCTGCAGCTAATTAGGTAAATCATGGCTTGGGGTATTAGATAATGCATCTAAATCTGGAAAATGGGATGTTCTTACATATTTATAGAGAAAAAGGTCAGGGCCTTCCAGTGTCCACATTCTAACCTCATCCTCTCTGAAATGATATTATATTTGCTTCAGAACTTTCAAAATTCTAAGAAAAATCATGTTCAAGTTTAATCCCTGGGCTACCATTCTGCACTCCGTTGTTTTCCTTTGCTGTCAGACTCGTGATACCCACAGATATTTTCTAAATATTTATAAACCTACAGATGAAACATAGTATCTTCTGTTCCTCGTGTGCTTATATTTGATTTGTCTGAATTTTCACATGAAAATCTGGCTTTCTCAATTTAACTTCTATACAGTTCCCTGTGTGACTGTAGTAGATTTTGTTACCCAGGATTCCATCTAGGTTTTGTTGCCCAGTGTTCTATTTTTTAAAATGTTTATTTATACTTCAGGTTACATCTCCATCACAGTGTCCTCTTTCCACCCCTCCCAGTCCTGACCTCCCACCCTCTACCCCCTATCCTTTCCATCCCACTCCTCTGGAGTGGAGTGTCCCTACATAACAGTCCCCCGCCCCAGTTCAGCAGTCATATGAGGGCCAAAAGCCTCCTCATACACTGGGGACCTACAAGGCAGCACCACTAGGGCAAAGTGTCTCATTGATAGGAAACAAAGTCTATGTTCCTGTTCCCTTTGGTGCACTGGTTGTAGTATAGTTATCCTGTACTATATGGCTAAAATCCAATTATAAGTGCATAGATGCCATGTGCATCCTTCTGAGTCTGGATTAGCTCACTCAGGATGAGCTTCTCTAGTTCCATCCATTTGGCTGCAAATTGCAGAATTTCGTTGTTTCTGATGGCTGAGTCGTATTCCATTGTGTAGATGTACCACATTTTTTTTTTTTAATCCATTCCTCGGTTGAGGGACATCTGAGTTGTTTCCAGTTTCTAGCTATTACAAATAAGGCTGCTGGGCTGGAGAGATGGCTCAGCCGTTAAAGGCTAGGCTCACAACCAAAACAAATAAGGGTGCTATGAACATAGATGAAGAAACTTCCCCAGTGTCCTATTAATAGCCAGCTGTGTTAGTTGGTATTATTTATGTTTACAAACAAGGCTGTAACAGACAAGGATGAACTTGCCTCCTTGTGCTTAAATGTGTCAGAGTGGACTCGAGGTCAAAGGCCATGTGTACTTAGACTCACCACCACACATTACTAAAACCATCTCTAAAGCACCCAGCACCTTCGTCCTTCATATCCTTCTGCTCATATAAAATGTGTAAGTGGTTAGTGACTTTCAGGGTCAATATGTTAAAGCTTGGTATAAATAATTATCATGATGTTGATATGGATAATATTCAACTTAAAGCTTTTTTGGAGAAGATTTATAAGATTATATGGCTTTGTCATTTATTGGTATAGTGTGCTTCACCATTGTGCGACTTGTTTTATATCTTAGTAATATATCCATATTAGTATAATTTATGTACACATTTGAATTATTTGGATATGAATGATGTATCTTTATAATCTCTCTTTCCTTGTCCTTCCTTCACACACACACACACACACACACACACACACACACACACACACACACATACACACACACACTCAAAATGAAGCTTCTAGGTACATTAGAGATTTTCGGACTATGTGAATGGGGGTATTTTTTCTCGTATTCTTTTGAAGTCCTTGATTTGGAATTTCATGATGCTATTAAATTTTGTATGTTTATGTTTTGCTGAAGTCTTAATAATCTAATAATTTAATTGTAGGCCTGCTTTGATGCCCTGTTTAGGTGGAACCACATCATTTGTGCAGAGTGTCTAGATTCTCTCTTTCCCCTCCCCTCTCATTGAATGTCTGTTGCAATGATGAATGGAAGCAGTGATGGGCATCCTTTAATATTCTGGGTGTTGTTGGGCATTCATTCATAGATTTATCTTTAAGTGTGATCTTTGCACTATGGTTTGAAAGGTAACTTCTCTGAGTAAAGAGAGTATCTATGTTTTCTAGTTAGCAAAAAGAGTTTCAATGAGTAGGTATTAATTTTTATAAAATGCCTGTTCATTAAAAATTATTGTGATCATAGACCCTCACCTTAATCTTCAAATGTGGCACCTTCTTTTCATAAGAGCTCTGGTTTCAAGCCATGATTAGATTCTCAGGAGAATATTTGATCATGATGGGTGATTATGTTGAGATGCTTATGAATCTATTTAAATGTGTTGTGAAAATATTTTTATTTATGTGTATGTATATGTGTGTGTCTATATTTATGTATGCACATGTATGCAGAGGCTAGAAGAGGGTGAGTCAGATCCTTGGAGCTGGGCTTATAGGTGGCTATAAGACATGGTGCTGGGAACCAAATTTGGGTCCCCTGCAAGAGCAGTAAGTGCTCTTAACCATCAAACCATCTCTCCAGCTATAGTGTTTTATTTGAGACCTTTATATTGACCAGTGAACAAAGTTCATAATTTTCTCTTCCTAGACTGTCTGATTTGATTTTGTTATATGTTAATGCTACCTACTGGCTGGCTCACAGCTTTTTTTTTAGATTCTGTAAATGAATTTATATAAAATGGAAGATGATCTGGTTGTCGAAAATTTGCTAAAATTTCTTAGTGATTGCTTTTTAATGTTTGCCTTTGGAGTGTGCATATTAGACCAGAAAAGCAAATTAAATCCTTACCTCTGTTTTATTCTTATTGGCATGAAGTTCCCTGCCTTTCCTCGAGTCAGTTTTTACTCTATAGATTTACCTTGTAGACGACACTTGTAATGTGGTTTTTAAAAGTAGAGTTGCTAACAGGTTACTCTGTTTAACATATACATCTCACAAAAACCCCATATTACCCAGCAAGTCTACCTGTCTTTGATTCCAAGGCTGAAAAGAACAATGAAGACAAACAAAGAACTGTGCAGCAGGATAGGTCACAGTAACCAAAATGTCTGCCAGTAGCTACTGGCTAAACAAAATGGCATGTTCCCATGCAGTTGAAAATTAATCTTCCACAGAAGAAGTCAAGTGCGAATGCGTGCAGCAGCATGTAGTGCTGAAGCCTGGAAACATGATACTCTGAACTAATGAGTTGGGAAGGGATTGCTCTAAGGAAAGTTCATGGTAACTTCTTCAGTTGTTCCTTCCCTGTGACTGTCCTTATTTGCCACCGGAGCTCCTAGAAGATGCAATTGGAGCTTCGTGGTCCTCTTGTCTAACACTCAACAATCTTCTTCATCTCTGTGTCTTCTGCTCCATTCTGGATGAATCTTATGGAGCCAACATCCCAACCTCCCAATACCCTTCCGTGAGCCATCATGGTTCTCCAAGTTAGCTTCAGCTGTCAGCATATCACAGCTCAGAGTTATCTGAGGGAGCCTCAATTGCAAGATTTCTGAGATCAGATTGCCTGTGTGCATTGTGGGGTGTTTCTGGTTGATGTAGGAAGACTCACTTGCTGTGAACTGTACCGTCTCTAGATAGGTGATTGTGATCTGTGGATGAAGTTAGCTCAGGAAGAAAGAAAATAAGCCATTAAGCATCACTCCTCCACAGTTCTCACATCTGCTTCCGCCTGAGTTCCTGCCCTGATTTCCTTCAGTGATGCGCTGAACTGGAAGTATAAGCTGAAATAAACACTTTGCATCTCATCTTGCTCATGGCTATGGTGTTTCCCCCAGCAGCAGAGAGGCAAACCATCAAGTTGTCAATCATAGATCACATCTCTTCTTCATGACTTGAGGGAGCTTTGGTTGAGACCAGAGCACATGAAAGCGGACAAAGTGTGGTTCTTCCATGGAGCATAAAAGAACACCATCCCCATAAAATGCAGCATGACACTGGAAAGGCAAAGTAAGGAGCCTACACAGCAAATACAGTTTTACTTGATTTAGTCTGTTATTCTCCCCATTTCTCCTGCCTCCACGAAGCCCAGCAAACTTCTGGTTATTGTGGAAGATGCAGGGCCTAAGGAATCAACCTTGGATCTGTGTGCTTCTCCTCTGGTTCCATGTTACCAACTAATTGTCTGTCCCCTCTGCTGGCCCATGCATTCTCAGCATCAAGCACAATGACTTGTTTAGGCTTACAGCTGAAGTAGGGCAGAGCCTGGCCTGCAAAGATCTGCTCATACACACGAAAGGACCAGGTAGGAGGAAAATACACTGAAGAACTAAGGAGCTTGCTGGGAGAAAACAGAGAGATGCCTGAAATTTATGTCAAAGCTGTGTTTGCAGAGACCACAAAAGCTCACTGTTGTTGTCTGAATGTAAATTGTCCCCAAGAGGTTTATGTACTTGGAACACTTGTCCCCTGCCCCCACCCTCCCCTGCAGGTAGCACTGTTTTGTGGAGTTTTAGGAAGTGGAGCCTTGTTATAGGAAGTTGTTCAGTAGGTCAGGTCTTGAGATTTTGTAGCATAGACTTACATCCTGTCTACTTTCTGTCTCCTGATTGTGGATCCGTATGTCCAACTACCTCACATTCCTGCTGCCATGTTTTTCTAGCCACTATGGACTGTGTCCCCTAAAACTATAAGCTCCAATAAGCAATTTCTTCCTAAGTTGCCTCTTGGCAGGTATTTGGCCCCAGAAATAAAATATTTAACCAAATATACCCACCCACCTTCCTGTATCGCACACATGCCTCATGGCATTCTTTTTTTTTTTAAACTCTTCAACATTTTTTTAAATGTTAATTTGTTACTTCAAGTTATATCTCCATCACAGTCCCCTCTCTCCACCCCTCCAGGCCCCACCCTCCCATCCTCTCCCCCTTTTCCCAGAACTTACAATTCTTTTTTTTTAAATAATTAGGTCACAATTATGAAAATTATAAGGTATAACATACATTCCCAATGTCCAGTCCATACATATTTGGCAACTGATATTAATATTCTATTATCCATCTATCTCCATGAGTTTAAAGTTCTATACCTAACTCATTTTCCATCTTAACTTGCATTACCAACTTAAAAACATCTTCTTAGACCTAGAACATTTTTTTAATTTCTAAACAACTTAAAATTGAACTGTGAGGCTGTAACTATCTAGTCTTCAACCACATCAGAGACCTGAGAAGGATAAATATATCTGATTATATAGGAAGTGCAGAGCTAATAGCTTCTAAAACTAAGAAATGACAGACAACTAGATGCCTGGACAGTCCCCAATCTTCAGCCTCTTGTCCCAGTATCTCTGACAGACATTAATTATAAAGCAGGAATTATGAAGGACTTGCCTACCCTGTCTTGGCAGAGCTAGGCTGTTGACTTACCTGCTTCCAAGTTTTGTCCTATTTGGACAGCATTCTGTCTATAGTTGAAGCAAGGGGTTTTTCTTCCCCAGTGATGAACTTGCCACTAATGCAACCATCTCCAAATGGAGATTCTTTAACGCTCATCCTCTACTTGGAATAGAATAGGGGGGTGCTGTCAGGAGCTGACATGTCTCAATATAAAAAAATCTTAAGTTAATAAACCTTTGAATGCCAAATTCTACAGATCTCTTGAGGTTTTTGAAGACCACCTCTCTATCTCCATATATTTGGATAAGCAAATGTTGCTTGCCTCTTAGCAACTTGATTTCCAGTTAACTTAGAAAACATCTGTGATAAACTATACTAGTATCTAACCAAATGATATATTTGAATGACTATTAGTTTTCATCTCTTAATTATCCTAAAAAGTTTGTGACAGTTGCTATAAATGGGCCAAAACTTCACATTGCATTTTTAAGCATTACCTAGGTACAATATCTTAAAAAGGGTTAACCTTAATTTTGTATCAATATACAAAGATAAATACTTATGTAGTCAAATATAATCTTAATTTTGTATCAATATACAAAGATATAAGAGCATATTCAACAATCTGTCCCTTTTTCTTTGTCATTCCTATATTATGTCTATATCCCATTTAATTTTATTTTTTAAGTCCCCCCCACACACATAGGAGAGAAGGAAGAACAGAGAAAAGAAAAAGACAGAAATCCCTGGGTCTAACCTCCAAAACCTTTTATAGACCATTTAACAAATTGTAACCAATCCCCCTAAATTACAACAAACATATATAACCCATCAAATGACCAAAGGAGGGAGGAGAAAAAAATCACCCACCCCACCTTCTGAGAATGGGATGGCCTTCTCTCAAAATTACTTCCTGCTGATTTGGGGTATAGGAAACCTGTTTGGGGCCCAAATAAGAATGGAAAAATGGTTAATCAAGTTGATAGTAACATTTGATGTTCAGTCCTTTTGTGCTCAGCTATTTAAATGCCCTAAGAAGTTTGTAGTCAGAGGCTGAACTTCAGGATTTTCCTGAAGTTCTGGCTGGAACAGTCTGTGGGGTGGAACCATCTTAGTCAGCCATTTTGAGTTGTTCTGGTTGTAGATTTTTGAGGAAACAGTTATTGAGGCAGTCTGCGAGGCTGGATCATCTGGGCTACTTATCTTCTTTGGTGTCTGGTCTCTTTTCTTCAGAGGTTTAAGTTGTCCAGTTGTCTCTGGACTCCTTAGATGGATGCTTTTAATTTCCCAGAAAGATAAGAACAGAGCCCTGCCCTAATCCTAACTCTGGGGCACTACTTTTTTTTTTGGGGGGGGGAGGTAATATCTTTCCTAGAGAAAATTGGTTTTTTTGATATAAAAAGTATTATCTTTCAATTGAGATTAAAACATTCTTTTGATATTTTGGAACTAAATATACCTTTAAATGTACATATTTTGAGACCACAAAAGACAACTCACCTTGAATTTCAGCATGCCTTTTGTGAGTAGCTTTTAAACTTAAATCATTGCAAATCCTATGTGGCTGCCTCTGCCTTCCAAGTATTGGGATTAAAGGCATGTGCCTCTCAATTGTTGGGATTAAAGGTGTGTACCACTACCACTGGATCTAAGTATTTCTCTTTTTGGAGCTTACTCTGTGTCAGGCTGGCCTTGAACTCAGAGATCTGCATGTTTCTGTCTCCAGTGTGTTGGGATTAAGGGTGTATGCATCTCAAGTAATGAGATTAAAAGTATGCACCATCATCACCCTGTTCTTTGTAACTCTAGAATTTAAAAGACAACTAACTCTATAATGATCCTTTTGTCTCTGCTGGAGTTAAAGATATGGACTAACACTGGGCTCATGGCACTCTTAAGAACAGACTGTTTGGAGAGGCCCAGATACCTGGGTTTCAACACTAAGCTTGAATAGTTAATTAACATTTTTAATTTTTATGAGTTAGAGAAGTCAGGAAGTTCCTCCACACACATAATAAACTTTCTGTTTATCATGGACTGAAGGATTAAACTGTAGTTGAAATGTAGGCCATGTCCCCAGAAATCCAAGTGTACAGGCTTAGTCTCCAGGGTGGTGGTTTAGAGAGATACCATGGAACTTTAAGAGATGGGGTCTAGTGGAGGGTCCTTAGGAATTAGAGGATATGACCCTGAAAGAAGTGTGGAGCCCTGGTGTTTTGCCATCTGTCTTAGCTCCCTGGTTTATGACATGAGTGCTTTTTTTTTTTGACACATTTTGAACTCTCAGCATAGGTCCAAAGTATTAGGGCTACCAGATATTGGACCACATATTTAATTAATTTTCTTATTTATATAAGTTAATTACCTTATGTGTTTTGTTATAGTAACACTAAGCTGACAGATATGCTTAATAAGTGCTCTTGTGTTTAGATAGTACCATCTGTGCATGTCCAAATCAACGGGATGGATATTAATATTGGTAGATAGCTTTATCTTGTTGTGTCTGTTACAACTTGTCAAACCCTGTAACTCTGTATTATGCATCATGATATTAACCTAAAATTTCTCTCTAGTATGCTATTTAATAAATATTTCCTAAGTGCTAGGGCCAGGGCTAGGGAAACAGTTTTTGCCTTCATGCTATTTAAGGTGGAGGGCAAAAGAGAGGTGTGGAAGAAATAGGGCCTATCGTGTATTATGAGGGAAGGTGGACCCACTCCAGGAATATGCCCTGTGTGGATTAGTAACTTTTTCACTGGAGCAAAAAAAATACTCATAAAAGTAATTTAAGGAAAGAGGGTTTGCTTCCTTTGTCTCATGGTTTTGAGGAAACAGCCCATCACAGTGGGGATGGCATGGTGGCAGGAGCATGAGACAGCTGCTCACTCGGCATGTGCAGCCAACAAGCAGAGATACAGAAGAAGGAGCTCAGCTCACTCTCTTTTCATTCAGTCCAGGATCCCAGTCCATGGAATAGCGCCACCCACATTTACAGTGGGTATTCCCACCTTACTTAGCCTAATCTAGAAAATATCTTACAGACATGTGGGAGCTTTGTCTCTTAGGTGAGTCTGGATCCCGTCAAGTTGACAGTCAAGATCTACCATCACGCAGGGAAAGAGAGCTGAAGATGTATGTGGGAAAGGGAGCCAGTTCTGGATGAGACTGGGCTCCTAGGAGGATCGGCAAACCAGCAGTATTCTGGCAGGAAGTGAAGCCAGGGGCCATATCTTAAGGCCACCCTAGTGTTCCTTTAGTGGACTCTGGGTTTTAATTCTTTGAGCATGATGTTTTAAAAATACGTTTTATTTATTGTTTGATTATTTTATATATGTGTACAATGTATTTCGCTATATATCCCTCCTGCTTACCTCTCCCCCTGGGCCCTACAGTCAAATCCTCCTAACTTCATGTCCTCTTTCTAAAAACAAAATAACCCACTGAGTCTACTTAGTGCTGTCTCAGTGCACATGGCATTTCACCATCCACTGGGTCATGGCCTATCAGGGGTCACAACCGTAAAGAAAATTGACTTTCCCTTTCCCAGTTGTCATCAATTGCCAATAACTTTACAGCTAGGGTAAAGACTTATGAGTCTCTCTAATCCATGCTTGAGTGTTGATTGGTCTGTAGAGGTGACCACAACTGCTGTGAGTTCATGAGTGCAACCCAAGTCACGTCCAGAAGGAAGCAGTTCACAGACTCTTGAGCCCAGATATTTTGGATTGTAAATTTAACTACTATGTGAGCAGATTTTCCAATTTTCTCTGCCTCAGTTTCCTCATCCAAAAGATGGTGATAATAGATAATAACAGTTCTTACACCATAGGTTGCTCTATTAGATGAGTGTGAGTGGTGTCCACTCTGCCCACTCGGTGTTTACCATAACCTATATTTATCATTCCTGTCTTATCATGATGTGGTGTGTGTGTGTGCATGTTTCCTAGAAAAGTTCTTGGTATGCTCCCAGTGCTACACTGAATGATGCTTGTAGACAGGTGAGTTTGCAGGTTCTCTCTCACCGACCACTCTGAGGCGTTCCTTGGGCCAGCAAAGAAAAGCTGAGCTGCCCTAGAGCTCATGTGACTGGACTCCTGGGAGAGTTGAGCAGGAGATACAATGAGTGCAGAGACTGCTGGATGAGACAGTCATACTCAGGCTAAAACTTATGCAAAGAGAAACCCAGAGCATTTCTGAGCTCCTCTGGAGGAATTCCATGGGCCTAATCTATCACCAGGAGGAGAAATTAAACACTTGCTGCTTATCTCTTAGAAAAGAGGAGCCCACGGCGGGGCCCTGAGGTCTGGGGGTCGCCCTGGTACCCAGGGAGTGGGGGTGTGTGATTTATTAGAATGTGCAGAGCTCTCTTGGCTTTTTGTCCTTTGATCAGTGCTGGGAGCCAACCAGGCCCAGCTACTTTGCATACTAATAAAGATTGGTGCATGTAATTATTCAGCAGTCACACCGTTACTCCTGGGAGATAAATCATCCCTGGTTTATTTACTCTTCTTGCCTCAAGTTATTTCTAGATGTCTTTAGTGCACTGCATCTGACTTGCATGGAGGTAGCCGACGGTCTTGGTTTTCTCAGACGTGCTTGTATGGTGATGGATAGATGTATACCTATGCATGTATTTTTGACAGGATTTCACTCTGTAGCCCAGGTTCCATTCAAACTCACAGTGTTCTGGCCTCAGTCTTCTGGGTGTTTTGATTACAGGTGTTCACCACTATACCTTTCTCCATTTACGTCTTTGTGGGACTCCCCTGGTATCAGCCTGTCTCACTTCCATCTTTAGTTTGGCCTTATGGGTGCTCCTGACATCATAGAAGATGTGGGGGTGACCTAGTCATTTTCTAGTTTCTAATTTCTTGAGTGGTGGTGGGCTTTTGGAACTCTGCGATGATCTGAATAAAGACATGAGTGGATCCAAGTCATGTGAAAATGTGCCCACAGAAAAACTAGCTCCTGTCTTGAAGAGGATGTATGTAGACCATCTATTCCTCCAGGAGGCTTTTCTTCTTCTCTAGTTTGTGCCTGATTTTATCTTCACCCCTTCTCTTTATAAATCTAAGTGTGGATCCACCTACCTTGTACCAGAATCAAGCAGTAGTTTGAACTTCACATATAGAGATTGATAGGCTAAATCATTTGGTTTGTCAGACCTTGTTTGCGTGTGTGTGTGTGTGTGTGTGTGTGTGTGTGTGTGTGTGTCTGTGTGTATGTCTGTGTAGTGTCTCTGTGTGTGTGTGTGTGTAGTCTCTTTCTCTATGTGTGTGTAGTGTCTCTCTCTCTGTGTAGTGTCTCTGTGTGTGTGTGTGTGTAGTCTCTCTCTCTCTCTCTCTCTGTGTGTGTTTGTGTGTGTATGTATGTCCACATGAAGGCTAGAGGACAACTTTGGCTGATGTTCCTTGAGTACTGTCTACCACTGGCCTGGAATTCACCAAGTAGGCAAGGTTGGGTAGCCAGCAAGCCCCAGGGATCTGCCTGTCTCTCCCAAGCCGATGCTGGGATTATAGCTTTTTAAATGTGAGTCCTGGAGATCAAACTCAGGTATTCATACTGGTAAGGCAACTCACTTTGTTAACAGAGCCACCTCCCTGGCCCTCAATCTATGACCTCTATCCTTGGAAACTGTCTTCCACAATGCTCCCAGAAACATAGAAACCAGTGAATCCTCCTGTGATGGCGACTGTCAGCTTTGAAGTAACTATGATGAGCAAATGCGAGGGAAGGGAACTCACAGCAAAGCCAGGGACACTGTCCCCTGCTCAAAGACAGAGGGAAAAGGTGTCAGTATCAAGTTAGGGCATCAAGTTGCTGAGGAGTGAGGGAAAAGAAAGAGGAGGTTTATGTGTGGGGTCTATTGACTTCCTGATAAGGGGAGGGAGGAGAAACCCAGCAGGTGGGGCCTTCTTTGGACAGACAGAATTACCGGGCCACGTCCCTGGAATGGAATGTCTATTAGTAGATGGGTTCCTCGTGTGCTGCTCATCACTGTAAGGAAAGTCAGGGACCAGCTCACTGCAGGAGTGAGTCCTTCCTTTACGTTCTTTTTGTGAATCTTACACGAAAGAAGAGAATGTGTCCAGGTGAGGAGTGTGCTAAGTTTCAACATGGCTCCTCCTGTAGAAAGCCTAGGAGATACGTGTGTGTGTGTGTGTGTGTGTGTGTGTGTGTGTGTGTGTGTGTAAATCTACCTCTAACCAAGGTGATTTGAAGGTGCCCTGTCTCCCACATCTTTGCAAGCTCCTTTCTCTGGCCTCTAGCAGGAAGCTGGTCTTTGATTTCCCCAGTGTTCTGCATTCCTTTGTGCCTGGTGAGTCATGAGAGAGATGATTTAAGACTTCTTCCGTATGGGAGGGTGCTAGTCATTAAAATTGTATCTTCTCTGGGAGTTTGTTTTTAAAACTTTCGGCCAGGAAAAAAAATATGTACAGGAATGTTTGGCTTTTAATAATTAAATCTTGCATTGTTTTAATTTTCTCCAGAGTGTTTCTCTGGAGGAAAATAAAGTTACAAATCCAATATTTATGTCTTTCCTGAAGCACCGGTTGCCAAATGAAATGAGTTTTGCTATTTTTTCCCCTGGATGGTTGATGCGTCTCCAGAGGGCTCCCTCTTGAAAAGCAGGAAAGGCTTAATGTTCTATGGAAGTGGGGAGGAATCATTGGAACAGGGAAACAGGACAAGGCTGTTTTGGATTCAGGAGGATGAAGAGTTTAGAGTGTGGTTTCTTCAGCCCTGACCTAGTCCTACCTACAGCGTACCAGTATTTCCCCTTCATTTAAATTCATTTTGCACACATGCTATTTTCAGCAGAGAGAAGCAGCTGATGGTTTTGTGCAAAATCAATGAGTTGTCTGTGTGCTTTAGCTGCCCATCCCTGCCCAGCTCCACTCGCTCAGCTCATCATTAGCAGGCTTGCAGACATGAGGGAATGTGGTCATCACCCAGTGCACTCACTTGGGATTTGCACTTTTTCAGAGCCCTTAGCTCCCAGGCAAGAGGAACTTGCCGTCAAGTGCTTTCCTTTCCTATCCTCCAGCCCTGGGACTCGGTCCTGTAACCTCCTCAAAGTCAGCCAAACCCTGTTTAAACAGAGACAGGAAGGCAGGACACGGGCTGTTTGGCTGTGCACAGGGGAACCTCTCCGCTCCGCTGCAGCTGTTTTTGTTTTTTGGGGGGGGATAAATAGCTTTGGTTATTACTGCCTCTGATGTGTTTGACTTTCCAAGTCAGCCGTTCTTTGAGAACCTGGAGGATGGGAGTGTGTTCTTCCAAAGGCAAAGCATTTCATGTCTCAGAGAGCATGGTTCTCAGAGAGATAGTTGAGCCTGGAGGAAGTTCAAAATCTGCCTGTCAACTCCGACATGCACACCAGTTATCCACACATGGCTCAGAGAGTAACTGAGAAGGGTCAGTAAATGCCATGTCATCCCTGACATAAAGGCTCCCCAAATAACAGTGCCTTGAAGTCCTGAGTATATCCAAATGTCACCTTCATAGTGTGAGATTTGGGGGTATCCCCAGGTGGGAACCTTAGCTTCTCTGGGGGTGAACTACTCAGTTGGCAAGAAGCAACCCTACCTATTTTTTCACTGCTATGGAAAACACCTGATAGCAACATAAGGGAGTGAAGATTTCATTTGCTTCATGGTTTCAGAAGGTTTGGTCCATGGGTCCTTAAGCAGAGTACCTTGGGGCTGGTAGGGGTGTGTGGTGAAACAGTTCACATTATGGCAGCAGGCAGCAGTGACTAAAACAGAAAGGGACCAGGGACAAAATACCCCTGAGGACCTGCCCACAGCGACCTCCTTCCCCCAGCTAAGTACTTCTTCCTAAAGCTTTCAGGATGCACCATCAGCTGGAGTCTTAGGGTTTAACACATAAGACTATGGAGGTAATTTTATCTTCAAACCACAACAGGAATGCAACAGAGACCTTGTTAGGCTCTTGCCTGCTGAGGAGACCCCTGTGAAGGGCATGGCACAGGACTTGGCATTGGAAAGATATTCTGCACCTGTTTCTTAGGAAACACTGTTGAAAGACTCAAGTGTAGTCACAGACTTGAGTTTAAAGCCCAGCCCTGCTCCTCAACACTGATATGACTATGCATTTGCCCTAGTCTTAGTCTTCCATTCTTAGGTTAGGTGAGGTGCCAGGATCTCCCTCAACTGAATCTGGATAAAGTTGAGAAGCCAGAGGTTTTTTTTTTTTTTTAAATTTATGCTTTGAGAGAATGATAGATGTTTGCGATGTATTTTGATTATATTCACTCTCATCCTTCAACACCTTAACCACCAAACATATCCCCCTCCCAACTTCATGACCTATTCTTTTTCCTTTTTAAATAATTCAGAGTCCAATTAGTGGTGCCTATGTGTTCATGGGTGTGTGCCTTCCATAAAGAATGGCCAAATGACTGTCCCTCCACCAGGAGCTATTAACTGTCCACAACTTCTCAGCTAGGAATGGGACTTTTTGAACCCATCCTCCATTTGAGGTAAAATGTTGACTGGCTTTTCCAGAGGGAATCTGGAGCATTAAACTTGACACCACACCCAAAGTGCCAACTATATAGTAAATTACTGTTATTATAAGAATGAACTATATACCAACAAAACCATTTCTTCTCTATTCTCTGGAATCCTCTTAGGATCCATTATTTCCTGAAAACCTATCACAGACATAATGGAACTAGGCATTTGGGAAAGAAACATGATCCTCTTGAACTCCAGCTTGTCTGACTACATTCATTCATTGGATTTGCTTGATGCACTCATTATAACATCATTCGTTCAGAAAATGTGTCAGGCAGATGGAGTGTCTGGCATTGCTGTAAGTGTTGCTGATGAAAGGCAAGGAGATGCAGTTATTCAAGTTCAAAACAACATTTTAAGCATTGGTCTTTATGGATTCCTTTGGAAGTTCATGGGAAAGAACAGATTCCTCCCAAGAGTCAAGCCAGAAGAAACAACTTGCACATATTTTGACTTGTAATTTTAGGCTGTTACATGAGCCAAGTGCTTCCAGCTGGCCTGCACCACCTTTTTGCGTGTGCCGTCTCAAAGAGGTAGCATCCCATGACTTTCACAACAAGACCATTTCAACTCCATGTCTTCCAGCTCCAGGAGATGGCATGCTTCTCAAACATGGCCCAACGTCCCTCTGTGCACTGTGTTCATGCCCCTGCTATGGACTGGCATCATGGTGTGAGTTTCTGAAGGTCAGCCAGTAAGAATAGACCCAGGATGCAATTTCTCAGCTTGGGAGAGGATCAGGGCTTTCTGAGAGCAGAATTTCCGAGAGGACGGACTCAGTATCTGCTACGACTCCCAGCATTTTCAAGGAGTCTATTGTTACTGAGAGTTGAACCAGTTTTCACAGAAAAGCAGAGATGAGACGAGAGAGAGAGAGAGAGAGAGAGAGAGAATTAGCAAGCATGGGTCAGACATGGGAGAGTTTCTTGGTAATCTTTGAGCCTCTTGTTGAATTTATTTCTAAGAACCGGCTGAGTAAGCTCCTTTCTGGGGCTGGCTGTTCAGCCCCACTGTGGTGTCTGTCAGTTGACATATTCCACTCTGCCCAAGCTTGCCTGTGTTCATTTACTGTCACTACCAACCTAGGCAGTGTTGATGAAGTTCAGTAGAAGTGAACCAGGGCTTGTGCCTCAGTGAGATGCAGATTAGAAAACCAGATGTGTGGCTTAGTGTAGACAGGGTCCTGAGGTAAGGATGTAGGCTGGTGTATGGCTTGTGGTAGGGGTACTTCCCTGTGAACTTCACAGAGATCCACTTTTTATGTATACATTCAGGAAGAGGAAGGGCTCATCTTCCTATATGTTGGTTATTGAACCTGAACATGTGACCTCACTGAGATGACATTATCTACCTGACTTGGTTACCTAGAAGAATAATGAGAATTTAGAGAGGATTTTCCTGGTGAGATGCTATCTTCTCTTCCTTTCTCATGCCAGAGCATCCTAGGGTGAGCCCTTCATGATGCAATGCCCAGTCTTGGCCAATGTGCATTGATTACAGTCTCTACCTGTCTCTCATTCTCCTGGGTCTCCTCCTGGCACCTCCTGTTTAATAGCAAGCCTGGCTATCTAGTTTTGTCAAGCACTATTCATGCTGCCCCCTCCCAAATGATGGCACTGTCTCCTTCGTTCAGGATTTACATTCATCTGACACCTTTGCATTCCATCGAAGGCATAGCAAGAATATAACCCTTACAGTAACAACTCCTGTTTACAAAGTACTCCTGACAAGAGGCATCAAGGGCAATACAATAAAAAAAAATGTCAGACTAAGACTGGAATACCCTTACCAGCAGGACTACATGTAGGATATAAGCACAAGAAAAGCACATTATATTCAAACGTGGGAAGAGCTGGGTACTATGTAAATGGCATCTAGAAGGTCATGATGCTTGACCCAGGGATTTGAGCCTCAGACCTCTCCTGGTTCTCCAGCCCATTTTGTTCTCCAGATTCTCTTCCTCTCAATAAATGGCCTCTGTTTCCATCATTCTCCATGTGTTGAATTCTTATTTCAGAATCACAAGAATCTGGAAATCT
This sequence comes from Lophiomys imhausi, assembly GCA_907164525.1. Classification (NCBI taxonomy): domain Eukaryota; kingdom Metazoa; phylum Chordata; class Mammalia; order Rodentia; family Muridae; genus Lophiomys; species Lophiomys imhausi. The sequence goes on from CAJQZJ010031764.1 coordinate 5,611,067, forward strand.
TAGCAAGTGCCCTCTAGTCTCAGACTCATGCTTCTAACCCCTCTATAGTCTATTGCATTCTATATTGGCATCCATATTCTTCACAGTAGCCTCATGAGGTAGGCGTTGCTGCCCTTGTTTTTCAGATGAGCACCTAAGAAGCTAAGACATCTACGAAGGCATATGGACCAGTGACCCAAACCATCTCCTGCTTGGCTAACTGAACCATCGAGACATCTCACATGCAGGCAAGATGTCTGTTTAGAGACAGAAGACTCTTGAGCCAAGTATTCAGCCACAATAGATATGGCCCCACTTTCTCCTTACAGATGAGGAAACAGAGGCAGCAGATTTGATTGGGAAGCTCAAGTGTGAGAGTGAGACTTGGTGCACACACTTTCTGTTGCCTCCACTTCCATCTCAGGTTGAAGACGGGCATGACCATTTTCTTTTGTTTTCCCACATCATCTTCATTCTTTCTTATCTTCAAAGTAGAGGGAAGGTGTTTAGCTGGGGCTGCAGGTGTTGTGCAAATACAGGTCCCAATGTTGTCCCAATTACCTTTATTGTAAAGCTGGCAGGCCTGGCACCTGGGTCCTCTCAAGGCACTTCTGCAATTAATGTTTTCCTCTCTGATTAGGCTTCATGTCCAGCCCTTCTGGCACACAGGATGCTTAAGAGTTCTTTGAGAGGGAAGGAGTGAAGGAATTTGGGGTTAACCATGCTCACATTATCTCAGACATGATCACTTTGTGGTCCGGAACATCTGAAGCAAAATGGAGCCCATCACCGGCTCTGGGTCTTTGGGGAAACCCTGGCGTAGTCTGGGCTTGTTAGTAATGGTTGTATTTGCCAGCTTTATTTATAGCTATAAGATTTGGAAGGGCCAGGAAAGGACTCAGGCTTCTTGGTGGAAGAAAAGGGGTTAAGGGCTTAGTGTCTGAGCTAAGTTCTTCATTAGTTAAAAAGTTAAAAATGTATTTCCTACAGACCTCCTACAGGTTAGGTCTTGTGCCTAAAGCTGAGCTGTGGTCAGAGGCACAAGGAGCCCTGGCAGTGGATTCCTGAAGTGTTTGATGTGGAAGGGGAGAAAGTAAATATGCAACTATCACAGTAGGAATATACACAGTAGAAATTCATAAATGCAGATCCTCTGCAGATATGCGGCGGCTTGCTAATTTAAGTAAATACTTGCATAGCAAGTAACCACACATACATTACTCCACAAATCATTTACTAATTCATTTACCTCCCTGCCAAGGCCCTAGGTGTTGTTACTGAGTTAAAGCTATCTGTATTAGACAGATGAAGAAATTGAGGCAAATAGGTAGGTCACATAGAGCAAGTGGGGAAGATACAGATGGGCCTTCATAGTCACACATCATAGTTCCTGCTGTCAATCACTCAGGACTCCACCTCTTAGCTGACAAAAGATGGACAGATCAGTTTTTCCTTCTAGGGTTTGGAAAGTAGGTATTGACATGTGATATTCGGTTTGAGAGTCAAAGGAAAAGAAGAGAAACCAGCTAACTAGAGAAAGAAAGAGAAAGTTCAAGTGGAAGGAAGAGCATGAGCAGAGGAAGAGGTGGAAAGATGGCGGTTGAAGCTTGGCAGGGGTGAGCCTGCGCATGGGAACCACAACCAGATATTGCAGGCCCTGTGGGCCCTACTAAGTCAACTGGATGGTTACCATTAGGAAAAGAACACATTATAGAGCAAAACCCTTCAGGCTTGGTTTTTGAGAAGTGTAGCTGTACAGAGCTCATACCTGGCAGGTAGAAGCCTTTATGTGTGTGTGGGGGATGATGATAATGTGTGTGGGAATGATGATAGTGTGTGGGAAGGATGATGATGGTGTGTGTGAGGGATGATAGTGTGTGTGTGGGGGATGATGATAGTGTGTGGGAAGGATGATGATGGTGTGTGTGAGGGATGATAGTGTGTGTGTGGGGGATGATGATAGTGTATGAGGGGATGATGATAGTATATGTGGGGGGATGATGATAGTGTGTGGGGGGAATGATAGTGTGTGGGGAGGATGATAGTGTGCGAGAAGGATGATGATGGTGTGTGTGAGGGTTGATAGGGTGTGGGGGGG
>CAJQZJ010031764.1:5614965-5630412 GCA_907164525.1 Lophiomys imhausi
TGTGTGTGTGTGTGTGTGTGTGTGTGTGTGTGTGTGTGTGTGTGTGTCTGGTACATAGGTGCCTGTGGAGATCAGAAGGGCATTGGATCCCCCAGAACTAGAGTTACAGTGGTTGTGACCCATCCAATATAGGTGCTGGCAACACCACACTTGGGCCCTCTAGAAGAGGTCCCAGGTCTCTTAACTGCTGCACCGTCTCTCCAGCCCCATTTTCTCTCTTCTGCTTAAGCCATTTTGGGTTAGTTCTGTTGTTGAAGCCAGAAGTACTTTAAATGACACTGTGTTTTGGGTTAATCTTGTACAACCTTTAAGGAAGGTAGAGAAAAGGGAACAAGACAAGGAAGAGGGAGGAGGGAGAGCCACAGGCTTAAAATTCACAAATGAGGTGAGTGGTTGAGAGGCTCCCTGGCCTATGAAACCAAGAAGGCAGGGTGAGACTGCCCTGGGTTCACTTCTGCTGTTTTCAAGTGTAATAATACTTGCTTTGCCTGGGATAATCTGGGCTCTGTGTCCTCTGTCCTCTTGCTTCCTCCCTCTCTGTTTCCATGGAGTATGTCTATCTCTCCAAATGATGCCTCTTTGAGGATGTAAAGGTCCAAACTGGTTGATGTGGAGACACACAGGCCTTTTTATCCTTCTCAAAGGTCTGTTCTAGGAGAGGCAGCCAGGTGTGCTGTCTGACAGGTAGTGGAGAGGACTGTGTGTGTGTGTGTGTGTGTGTGTGTGTGTGTGTGTGTGTGTGTTTCTAATCCGTGTGCACGTTTGTATGTTTGAGGGTGCACACGTGTCTGCTGGTACACATGTATGTATGTGTGCATTGGCCAGAGGTCAATCTTGGATATAATTCCTCAGGCACAATCCTTCTTAGTTTTTGGAACAAATTCTTCCATTGGGTTGGAACTTATATATCACAGGTTGGCTGGCCAGCAAGTCCCTAGCTGTACCCAGCTGTTTTCCCAGGGCTGAGGTGACAAGCATGCACCTTCACCCCTGACTATTTTCCCACTGGATCCAGAGGTTGGACTCACGCTGTCATGGTTGCTAGGCAGACACTCCCTGGATGAACTGCCACTCCAGCCCATTTCCTCGTGGTCCAAGATGACACACGATGTGCACAGCATCACAGAGAACTTTATACACCCTGATCCTCCTGACTGGGACATTGACTTGGTTTTGCCCCAGTTGATGTCACCCCTTAGAGAGTGCAGATGATTTGTTTGTGTGGGTTTGGAAGGAGGTACCAGAGACAGTGTAGCAACCTCCTCAGCAGGAGTCAGGAGGAATCTTGAGGTGTCAACGCTGGTGTGGATCAGGTATGTCATCCATTGACTTTGTGTTGGAGGTGTTCGGACAGAACTTATGTCCTCTGGCCTTTCTGAATGTATTCAGTGGGCTTTTCACACATTTGGGATTTTAAAGAACCCGAAATGCTTGCTTTTGTACTCCATAAAATTTAGGAGTACATCAAGAATTCCATCAAGACTCAGTTGGGAGTTTTTGAGTTCCCTTGCCATTGACAATGGTCTTTCTTCCTGTGTCAATCTGTGTAGAGATGTGGGATAAGTAAACCCTTGGCACCATGCATCCTTGCCTGTCACTTTCCTTCTCTGCTTGCCTTCCTACCATGTCTTGGCACAGCCAGATGATTTGCTAAGGCCATAGGATAAGGCAGAAGTGATCACATCTGGTTTGGAGGTCAGATTTCAATTTTTTTTTTTTTTTGTTTTACTGTCTCGAACTGTACCCATTACTGAGAACTGACCTGGACTAGTAACTGGTTATGGGCAGTGGATTCAAAGGACACAGGATGAAGTCAAGCTCAGTGAGATTATCACAGGCCAACCAAAAGTCAGCCAACCTCGCACACACAAGGAAGGCCATGTGAGAAAGTAGAGACAGCTGTGCAGCCCCTATCTGAACTCAGATGTGCAAACAATAACCCATTCCTGTTGAATGTTATTGAAACTGTGCTGTTTGTTACTCAGCATTACTGTAGCAACAGCTGACAGATACAAAATGTGTCAATATTTATGATATTACCTGTGAACATTTTTGGTTTGTCATCTTGTAAAACTACAAACTATTTGTGAGCAAGGAAATGATAACCAAAATCATAATGATAAGACTTCTTTTTCTGCAGGGCTTTGGTGATTGTTCAGCATGCCTTACATGCATGAGGACCTACCTGAGTTTGATCTCAAGAACCCACGTAAAAACCAAAGTGCAATGAATGGTGGTGTGTGTTTATAATGCCAACATGGGGAGGCATGCAGAGGTGGATCCCTTGGGCTTCCTGGGCAGCCAGTGTGGCCTACTTTGTAACTTCCAGTAGAATTCACTCCAGTCAAAGACTGTGTTTCAAAAGAAAAACAAAACAAAGCAAATGGACAGCACGCAAGGAATGCCAAGGCTGTCCTCTGATGGCCATACACACATGAACCTGAACACACACAGTTGTATTGTAAGGTACACACTGTATAGACAAATTGCTCTCAGCAAAGCTGCGCTTTAAGAAAACACACAAGTTTGAGGAGAAGCCTTGGGGGAAGGAGTTGAAGGGTCAGGAATGGGGAGTGGGTGGGTAGAGTTGACTAAAATACATCATATGTATGTATTTAATTCTCAAACAATGAGAAAATAAGGGGTCTATTATTGTTTCCATTCATAGCCCTGTGCACTGAAGCAGAAGGAGGGGGGGTGGGAGGGGACATGAGCAGGAGTGAGCACTGGGCCAAGGTCATCCGGTTGGTTCTTAGCTCAGTGCCTTGAGCAGCAGATGCTGTGGGAGGCAGACAGTCGGTCCTCAAATGCTTTCTGGATGAACGAGTAACCATACTTCTAATTGCATTCTGTTGAATAGGCCTGAGGATGGCTTAAAGTAAAATAGTGTGTCTGCCTTAAGTGAGTGTAAACAGAAAGATGGCTTTGCTGGCTGTTTCATTCTTCCACCTGCATCCACTCTACAGCAAACCTGAGACTTCTCACACTCGTCCACTTCCCTTCATTCTTTGGCACACATATGCCCTAACCATTGGGTTATTGTTACAGGTAAGAAAACATACCCTGTTGTTTTGTTAACGGCCATGTAGAGCAGACTTGCTTTACTTCCAGATCTAATTCAATTCCAGGGAAACTGTACTTTGTGGCCGATTAAATTGTAAATTGTGGGTGATTAGATCACTAAATGTGTTTTCGACCATAACTCACCTATACCCCCATCCTATGTTGTCCCATGCTCACTCAAGAATGGAGCACAGTCTGGCTGTCATGCACCACACTGCAAGATATTTATGGTGTCTCAAACCTGGAATATCTTCAAGGAGATCCAGAGGCATAGTGCAGACACTTTAGTTGCACCGTGTGCTCTGGGTTTGAAGGGACCTGAGCTGTCTCTTTTTTTTCTCTTGCCAGTGCCCAGGTATTGGGACATGAAGTTATGAGACTGACTTTCTTGCTTTCCACAAAAGCAATCTCCATGCTGTCTCTTCTAGGCCCGAGGCACGGAGGCTAAAGACTTGCCTTGTCCAAACTGAAAATTTTAGGACAGCAGGCAAAGGAAGGTGAGGCTTCAGGGACACCAGCTTTGGGAGACTTGGCAATGTCTGGTTGTAAATGAGAAGCCTGCTGCTGTGAGCAGAGGGACTCTACTCTAAGAGCTACCTCTTCAAATGGACCAAGGCAGCCGGAAGAGGTCCGAGTTCATCCGCCGATTCATTGTTCTTTTAACAAATATTTACTGAACAGTGCAGCAAGCCCAGGGCATTCAGTAATCACGACAATACAGCTGTGTTTGTCTGGTTTCTCCCAGCTGAAAAGCAGCATTCTAATAATTCCACATTTGCTTGGCGCTAAAAGAACAGCCCAGGAAGGGGGCAGGGAAGGGGGATAGTGCTTTTCTCAATGTTTTTGGTGGTATTTGGTGGTCACATGCAGGGATGCATTATGTACTTCACACAGGTGATCATCTAAGTGTTAAAGAAAACTTCTGAAATGGGCCCTGGACGGTGTTCATCCATGTGTACCACAGCATGTGCATGGAGCTCAGAGGACAACTTGGAGGCCATTCTATCCTTCCACTAAGTGGGGTCCAGAGATGCAATTTATGTCTTAGGGCTCGGTGGCAAGCAGTTTTGCTTTCAGGCATGCACCACCACACCCTGCTCAGAGTGTAGATTTCTTTTTAACCCCTCCACTTTTGGGCTGTTGAGAGTACACGTCTACAGAAACTTTGTGTGCAAGCTTTTATGTGGATACTTACTTTTACTTTCTGAAGTATGCATTCAGGATCACCATCACTAGTTGACAGGGTCCCTTGTTTATTATTTGAAGTTAACGACGAGGAGAGTTGTGAAAGAGTGTGTCAAAAAGTCTATGCAGTTATGCACATCTGTGAGCAGAGGCTCACCAACACTCCCCGTGGCCTGGAGTTCCAGTAGGTGAGAAAACAGAGGCTCAGTGTGGGCAAGGTTTGCAGGACTCTCATGGCTCATAAAGCTGACCTTTTCTCATGAGCATCCTGGTTCTCCATGCTTCTTTGGGGAAGTATTGATTCATATTCCATTTCTACTTTTCACATTCTGTTATTTGTCTCTGTTTATTTTTTTAAAATGTTTAAAAATATTTTATTCTTCTTGTGTTGTTTTGGCTTTATTTCGAGACAGGGTCTCTTTACATAGCCCCGAGTGTCCTAGAACTCACTACACAGACCAGACTGGCTTCGAACTCGTAGAGATATGCCTGCCTCTACCTCCCAAGTGCTGGGATTAAAGGATACCCTGGCTATGTTATTCTTAATTAGGTGTATATATGTGTGTCTGTGTGGGGGTGTGTGCACATGAGTAGAGTGCCTACAGAGGCTGGGGAGGGTGTGAGATGCCCTAGAGCTGGAGTTATAGGTGGTTGTAAGTTTCTTGACCTGGGTGCTGGGAACTGAATTCAAGTCACAAGTGTGCTTACCGCTGAACCATCTCTCCACCATTTGTGTTCTCTCTCTAACACTGAATTATAAAAATCCCTTCTCTGGATACCACTAATTTTTTCATTCATGATATATTCACATTTTTCTCCCATCCTATTTTTTTCCTAGATGATGACATGGACAGTGGAAAGTTTTTCCACTTTATGTATTCTGATAATTATTTTTTTCTCTTGTAGTTCATGTTTTCTAGCTTCTTCTAGCTCAGGGTCACAAGGCTCCATTCCCATGTTCTCTTCTGAGCATCTCATAGCCGTATCTCTGACGTGTAGCTCTGTGATTCACTTGGATTAACTTGTGTGTGAGGAGGAAGAGCCAGTTTTGCTCATTTGCTGTGACCTTCCAGAACCCCAACTGTTTTGCTAAAAAAAGTGATTCTTTCCTAACAAATAGTCTTAGTATCCTTGTCAAAAATTAATTGAGAATTGCTACAAAGGTTTAATTTTAGATTTAATTTTGTTGCATTTATGTCATTTCCCTACCCATCTATCTATCTATCAATCAATTTGTCTATCATCTATCTATCTATCTATCTATCTATCTATCTATTATCTAGCTATCAATCATCTATCTATTATTTAGCTATCAATCATCTATCTATCTATCATCTATCTGTCTGTCTCTCTCTATCTGTCTATCCATCTATCTATCAATCATCTATCTATCTATTATCTATCATCTATCTGTCTGTCTATCTATCTATCTATCTATTTATCAATCATCTATCTACCTATCAATTATCTATCATCTGTCTCTCTCTATCTATCCATCTATTTATCTATCTGTCATCTATCTATCTATTATCTATCATCTGTCTGTCTCTCTATCTATTATCTATCATCTATCTATCTATCTATCTATCTATCTATCTATCTATCTATCTACCTCCCTATCATCTGTCTATCTATTATCTATTATCTATCTGTCTGTCTCTCTCTCTATCTATTTTTCTATCTATCTATCTATCTATCTATCTATCTATCTATCTACCTACCTATCATCTATCTATCTATTATCTATTATCTATCTGTCTGTCTCTCTCTCTCTATCTATCTATCTATTATCTATCATCTATCTATCTATCATCTATCTATTATCTATCATATCCTATCTCCTGTCTCTTTCCTGTTTTCCTATCTATCTCTGCTCTCTCTGCATCTATCTCTGTGTCTCTCTCCCCCATGTCTCTTTTCTTTCGGTCTCTGTCAATGTCTCTCTTATCTCTTTTGGTCTCCTTTGTGTTTTTCTTTCCTCTCTTTCCTATCTCTCTTTATCTCCCTGTTTCTGCTCTTTCTCTCTCTATCTCTGCCTTCTCTTTGTCTCTGTCTCTCTCCCAGGGCTTTACACATGCTAGGTAAGTACTCTTTTTTTTTCCCACTCCAGCCCAAACCCCAAGTCCACTAACTTCTCTGTCGGCCCTTAAATGACACTATGTCCTATTAATTTCAGTGACTTGGTGAAAATTCTTGGAATTGGGAAGTGTGGATCTCCTCTGCACTTATAGGATAGTTTTGAGTGTTCTGGGTCCTTCATGCTTCTTAATGGGCTTTCAGATCAGCTCATTGATGTCTGCAAAGCAGGCAGTTGGATATTGGAAGGGATTTTGATGAATCCGTAGATCTATTTGGGGAATATTTTAATCTTACTACTAAGTCTTCAAATCTATGAATTGGGAATTTCTCTTTATTCAGACAGTGTGAAATTTCTTTTGAGCATTTTTTTGGCAATTTCCCATGCATATGTGGCATTTCTTTTGGTGAGTTAATGTATATATTTTATTCTTTTTGATACTGTCTTATGGAGGGTTGTTTTTTTTTAATTTACTTCAAGTTGTTCATTGCAGGTATCAAGAAATACTGCTAATTTTCACCTATTAATCTTGGATCCTGCTAACTTATTGAACTTGCTTATCAGCTCTGATATGTATGTGAGTGTGTGTTTCTTTGTGTTTTTTCATTTGTACATACATTCCTCAGGTTTCCCTCTATGCATGATCTTGATCTTGACATTTACAAATCAACTCAGTTCTATTTCCTTTTCAATTTAAACATCATCATCATCGTCATTATTATTATTAATTATTTCTTTACTGGCCTATGTGCCTGACTTGACTAGCAATTTTATTTCAGTAGAATTTGTAATAGAAAATGTGAGAGTGGAAACCTAGTTTTGTTGCTGATAATATGATGTGGTTTGGGGTGTCTGGATAAATTCTCTTTGGTACTTTGGCTGTGAGTGATTCTTCTCTTAGGAGTGTTTTGTTTTGTTTTGTACCATGAAAGCTTGCTGGGTTTCATCAGAGGCTTTCTTTGTATTTACTAAGATGATAAAACTTTATGTCTCTATAATGTGTGTGTGTGAGAGACAAAGAGAGAGAGAGAGAGATAGAGAGAGAGAGAGAGAAAGAGAGAGAGATGCTTGCATGCATGTGGAGGCCAGGGGGCAACCATGGGTGTCATTCTTCAAGTGCCATGCCACCCACCTTGTTTTCATGAGATCTGGACCTCACCAGTAGGCTAGGCTAGTGAGCTCCAAGGGTCCATCTGCCTCCACCTCCCTTGTCCTGGAATTGTTGGTGTATCCCACAATACCATGATCTTTTCTGTGGGTTTTATGATTGAACTCAGGTCCTCAGGCTTACATGATAAGGACTTTACTGACAGAGCTGTCTCCTCAGACCATTTGACTCTTACCAGCTTACTCTGATTGGTCATAGTCCTGGTGGTCTATCCTGTGACAATCCTGGTCATTAAACCTTTGCAATGGAGTTTCACTTGGAGCATCCAACTGTAACGAATCCCTGTTCAGAGGACTGATGCATATTCTCCGCTCCCAAATGTCGACAAGCACAGCCTTGACTTTATGCAAGACTGAATTTCTGGGTGGGTGGAACACCTTGGATGTCTCACAAGTATGCATCTCTTGTCTTTGTAGCACCCTGCTTTTCCTCCCCATGATAGTTTTGAACAGAGTCCCAACATGGTAGAAGCATACAGGTAATTATTCAACCCCATTAGTCAAAAGCCCTTAAAAAAAAATAACAGACTGCTGGACTGACATTCTGTCTCTTTCCCAGTTTAGTTGGATATTATCACCAAGTCCTACAAAATTAAAATCAAGTTTGAAACAGGGTTTGTTAATTACAGTGTTTAACTGTTGTCGGTATTGTTTCCTTGGAGATTAATGAGGTGAGTTATTGTCGCATAATTAGACCATAGTATATCTCATCTTGTACAAACCCTTGCGATTCTCCGCTGTCCCACTACTGTTTGAAGGTTAATTTCACTTTGCCAGGATAGATTTGGCAAGATGCTGTCTATTGAAATATGTTTTTAATTATATTTGAAAGTCATTAGTCAAGGACCCTGCCAGGCTATTCTGCACACACTTGTGGAGAAATCCACTCACAGCTGAACCCATTATGGTTACCTAGCTCATGTCCAAGTATCCTTGGGCATGGAGAGAGGGCACCCACAATCTGTGTCAGGGCTCAGTTTGGTCCAAGCTTATATCTTTGTTGGGGGAATATTTGGGTAAGATCTCTATGATGATATTAGACAATGAGGGTAAGCCTTTGAACGGGGGCCCTTAGGTGGCCTCACCCCAGATGAGGTCTTTATCTTTTATAAAGGTGTACATATCCAGCACTTTTTTTCTATTTTCTATTTAAAACATATTTTTTTCTATTTTTCTACTTAAAACATCTCCCCTGCCCCCCACCCTGGTGTGCGTGCATGTGCATGTGTGTGTGCGTGCATGTGTGTGTGCATATGTGTGTTTGTGCGTGTAGACTGCCTGTCACTTAAATGCACTTTTCTCTCCACACTGCCATAGAGAGACCATGCCAAGATGCTGACTATCTTACAGAACAGGCTTTTTTGTTCAAAAAGGAGCACCATTCCTTTTTTATATATAAATTTATTTATTTATTGCTTCAGGTTACATCTCCATCATAATGTCCTCTTTCAACCCTTCCCAGTTCCACCCTCCCACCCTCTACCCCCTAACCCTTCCATCCCACTCCTCTGGAGTGGAGTGTCCCTACATAACAGTCCCCCGTCCCAGTTCAGCAGTCATATGAGGGCCAAGAGCCGCCTCATATACTGGGGGCCTACAAGGCAGCACCACTAGGGCAAAGTGTCTCATTGACAGGAAAAAAAAGTCTATGTTCCTGTTCCCTTTGGTGCGTTGGTTGTAGTATAGATATCCTGTACTATATAGCTAAAATCTGACTATAAGTGAATAGATGCCATGTGCATCCTTCTGAGTCTGGGTTAGCTCACTCAGGATGAGCTTCTCTAGTTCCATCCATTTGGCTGCAAATTGCATAATTTCCTTGTTTCTGATAGCTGAGTAGTATTCCATTGTGTACATGTACCATAGTTTTTTAATCCATTCTTCAGTTGAGGGACATATGGGTTGTTTCCAGTTTCTAGCTATGACAAATAAGGCTGCTATGGAGCACCATTCTTTAGAGTCATGACTTTGGCCAATTATCTGAGGGCTCTAGTAGATACCCAGGCATGAAGTCTGCTGGGAAAATGGGCACTGAGAATGAGTCAAGCCCTTCCCATCTCTGCAGGCCTAGTGGGGTGATTCGAAGGCACTATCTCTGACATACATGGTGGTAACGTTGAGTTCCCAGGGCAAGTTCAGGAGTTGCAGGTACTGGAGAAATCTGGCTTCCTGAGGCTCCAGTTTTCATCCTCACCGGGACAGTACATGGTAGTTAAAGCAGGAACCCCTGCTTGGCTTTGAACTCTGATCAATGCTGCCTGTCAGTGCTCGGGAAGCCCGTTGACTTCTCTGTTTCCTCAGGCTCCACCTTCACAGGGATTTCCTGAGCCTTAGGGACATTAGTGTGTTCTGAAGCCAGCATCCTTTTGGGGTTACTATCTTATTGTTGTGTACAAATGACCCACCCCCATTGTATAGAACAAGAAGGAATGTTGCAGAGTGAGAGGCAGTGAGCAAGAGTTCTGAGATTCTGCAAACCTAACGACTTCCCAGAGCAACACTGGGTGCTATGTACTCTTTGCCTTGTCGGATATTTATACCAGCCGGATATTCATACCACTGCAGGCAGTCATGCCAGCTTTCTCCTGGAAAAGACAAAGTCCTCAAGGGCCAGTTCTTGCTACGATGCTCTCTGAGGAAGTCACTTCCCTGGCCCTCCATGTAGAGACTCCAGGGCCCCCCGCCATGTACATGGAGTGCTGCAGGCTTTATTCCTGTGGAGGAAAACTTGTTTAGGCTGGCCCTGAGGTTGCTCAGTGCCCTGGGAGGGGATCTGTGCTTCAACTCTGCTTAATGTGGGATGATCAGTGTTTTCGCCAGGAGATGCTGGTTGTAGAGAGAGGGCATGTCAGCAGAGATGCTGCAGTGGCTCCAAGGCTCAGACTCTTGGGAGACCTCATCAGTCTGAGACACAGGTTAGCAGAGGCTGGGGTGCTGACAATGGAGTGTGAGAGAATGATCCCTAATTGCCTGTTAACTTGACAAGATCTAGGCTCGCCAAACAAGACTTGACTCTGGGTTGTCGGTGATGGAGTTTCTAGAGTGATTTAATTGAGGTAAAAAAGACCCACCCCGAGTGTGTGAAGCACCACATGATGGTCTTGGGTCTCTGTTACAGCCAGTGCTCACTGCCAACCTGACACACTCTAGAGTGTCATCTCGGAAGAAAACCTCTACCTGATAAGACTGGACAATGGGCATGTCTGTGGTGGAATGCCCTGATTAGTATGTAGGGGGACTAGCCCACTGCAGCAGCACCAGTCCCTGGGAAATGGTTCTGGGATGTATAGGAAAGCTATCTGAGCTTGAGCCTGAACTGTCCAGCGGGGTTCTTCCATCGTTTCCACTTCAGGCTCCTGGTTGAGCTTCTGCCCCGAATTCTTCAGGGATGGGTTGTGAGCTGGAAGTGTAAGTCAAAGAAACCTTCCATTTCCCAAGTTGCTTTTGGTCTGAGTGACTTATCACAGCAGCAGAAATGGAACTAGCACACTCTCTGACTGAATAAAATGGAAACAGAGAAGTGAGCACCAGCGTTTACCTCTCTCTACTTTCTTACTATGAATACAATGTAGCCAGATGCCCTAAGTTCTTTCTGGAGTGACTTTTAAGCCAGGATGGTCTGTGTATCCCTCAAACTGTGAGCCAAAACAAACCTTCTTTCTTTACATTGATTTTATCATCAGGTGTTTTGTCACAGCAATGAGAAAAGTAATTAGAAGAACCAGCAGATCCTCCTCAGTGGCCATTTTCCTGGAGCCTGCAGAAATGATCACATGATCTCTACTTTCCCTATGAGGAGACCAGGAAAGGCACCACTGTGGTCTACTGTCTAACAGCAGATGGGGGCAGCCTCTAGAGGCTACCTGACAGGAGCATGTGGTTCTCAGGGATGGAGCACCCTGCTGCCTCCCTTCTATTTGGCATATCTGGGATGCCAGGTCTGTCCTGCACCTGCCATGTGGAGGCTGCTGCACGGAGCCGTCACCTGCATGCGCAACTGGATGGCTCAGCTCTGAGTCACTCTCCATGCCAATACAATCATCGCATCTGCCTGTATACAAGTTGTATTCCAGAGGCTGGTTATTTACTTTTTTAGCTCCTTCTACTCTACTGTGTTGCAGACAGACCTGAATATTGCTTCTCCAAGTCTTCTGGATTTCTCTTACATTTTCAAACAGAAGTCCTGCTCTTTGAGGAGGATGGGTTTCTCTTCTCTGATTTAAACTCTTCCAGCACCGGTTTAATTTCTTTTTCCTAAAGTGCTTTGCTGGCCTTTGTGAATCAATCAGTTTTGCCATAGTGGATCTGATGTGTCCCTGAGATGCAGGTAAATTACTTATTATAACCACTATCTCTGGTCCTGGGAGGTAGGGAGAGGTTCAGCCAGGTCTGTGAGGCCTGGTCCCTTCCCACGAACTGTGCTGTGACCGACCAGCCCTCATCCATTTACATCCTGCTGAGAACCGAGTCCTTCCAGACCTTAGTCAGAGAGAACAAATCACTGGTTGCCAAGGTTGCCACAAGCATGCCAGACCTTGGCATTCATTGACCTTCTGTCCTCTACTCTGTAGTCACTCTGCAGCTGGGACAAGTCCTGTGTCCTTATGTCAGCTGGGGAAAGGCTCTGTCCACAGCCTGGAGCCCAGGCAGGACTCTACTCTCAGCTCTGACATTGTGTCATCTTCCAGGCTTTGTTAGTGGCATGGCTGGTTGCTAAGTGTTATGGTCAGTAATGCAGCAGCTTTTATTGCTGATGGTGTGGCATGTGGTTAGTGCAAACTTTCAGCGATGTCAACAGTGAAGCACGGACGGCCTGTGCTTGCAGTAAGAGCTGTATTATTATCTTTGTTGCAATTGGCTCTTTGGTTCCTTTTCTCAGCTCTATGGCTGAAGCATGTGTAGCAACAGTGCACAGTAGTGACTGAACCTTTTCAGCTGTCTCTGTTCCAGGCGCTTTGTAAGAACCTTCAGGCTCTGGGCCACTGGCATCTCCTGATGTCACAGTACAGTAGAGGTTTTGGATAGGGAAACAGCTCCATGGATGAAGTCTGCTACCTGTACCAGTTAGGAGCTGGTTGAAAGTTCCTAAGCAAAGATTCAGAAGAGCAAAGGAATGAAAAGATGGTCATTTGCATGTCATTTGAATATTTGAACGGGACAAGTTGATATATTTGCCCAAGGAAGCCATTCTTTTTTTTCTTTTCTTTAAGTTTTTTTTTAATGTTTATTTATTACTTCAAGTTACATCTCCATCACAGCCCTCTCCCTCCACCCTTCCCAGCCCCACCCTCCTACCCTCTCACCCTTCCCCCCGAATGCATAATTCTTTTTTTTCAGTCCAACAAATGGTTCTTTCTCTCATAACAATGAAAACAGTACAAAACAACTGAAATAAATAGGCCACAATTCTGAGAGTTATATGGCTTAGCATACATTCTCAATGTCCAGTCCATATGTATTTGGCCCCTGACTTTAACATTCTACTATCTATCTCCATGAGTTTAAAGTTCTCTATCTAACTCAGCTTTCATACTAACTTGCATCACAATTTTAAAAACATCTTCTTAGATCCAGAACGCCCTCTTGATCCCTAAACAACTCAAAATTTAATTGTGAGACTCTAGCTATCTATTCTTCAACCACCTCAGAAACCTGAGAGGGATAAATATATCTGATTATGTAGGAAGTGCAGGGCCTGCAGCTTCCAAAACTAAGAAATGACATACCCGTGGCTACCTCAACAGTTCCCATT
Source organism: Lophiomys imhausi (assembly GCA_907164525.1). Taxonomy (NCBI): domain Eukaryota; kingdom Metazoa; phylum Chordata; class Mammalia; order Rodentia; family Muridae; genus Lophiomys; species Lophiomys imhausi. The sequence continues at coordinate 5,628,210 of CAJQZJ010031764.1, forward strand.
TTTCTCTCCATACATTACAGCATCAATCTTCAACTGTCTGGCCCCATTTCTCTGACAGACATTGATTGTAGAGCAGGAATTATGAAGGACTTGCCTACCCTGTCTTGGCAGAGCTAGGCTGTAGACTTACCTGCTAAGGAAGCCATTCTTACCAAGTAGGATCCTATGGAACAGTAGTACTCAACCTTGCTTATGCTGTAACTCTTTAATACAGTTCCTCATATTGTGGTGACCCCCAACCATAAAATTATTGTCACTGTCACTTCATAACTGTAATTTTTCTACTTCTATGAATTGCAATGTAAATATCTGTGCTTTCCGATGGTCTTAGGTGACCCCTGTGACAGAGTTGTTCGCTGTCACCACCCCCTTCCCCTGCCAAAGGGGTCACAATCCACAGGTTGAGAACCATTGCTGTAGAGCATCCTTCAGGTGGGAGCAACATCCACTTCACTCACTTAACACTTCCATGGATTTCAAAAGATCCTATAGATAAAATAAGAAGCATGTGGGGGGGGGTACCATTTTCCCCTTTGTGTGGGGCTCCTGGCTTTTGTGGGTTTTGGGCATGGCTTGGTTTCTAGGAATCTCCCAGTTACTTTTCCTTTAAGCTTTTTTCCCTCTTTCCTTTTTCATGGCCCAGATTTACTCAGATAAGATCCCTTGTGGCACAGAAGCAGCTCCACACGTGCCATCTGAGCTCTGCGTCACTTTGTGCTAGTCCCACTGTACCCTCCTCCATCTCTGGTGATGATCTATGATCTTTCTTTAGTCTTCCTGTCCAGCCTAGAGCCTGAATCTGTCAACATTCATTCTTAGGGTCACCCAGACACAATTCAGTATCTTACCTTAAGCCTATAAAGCAGCTACAGAGTTGTGCCTGTGTGGCCTTGGCTCCTGACAGGCATCTCCTCTGACAGGTAGGAGATCTCAAGTGGTCCCAACCCTTTCTGTGTATTTTCCATGCAGGGCAAAAGGGTCAGGGAGGTGGTGATGTATGTTGACTAGAATGCTGAGTGTGGCCTTTGGAGACCAGCAGACCTAATTCTGTCATTTATAAGCTGTGTGTCCTTGGGCAAATGACATGAACTTTTGGAGTTTTCATTTGTCATCTGTCCAATGGGGATTATAGTATCTTTGATGGGGATGCCTCACACCTACTGTTAAGTTCCAAATACAAGCTGGAATGGAAAAAAAAGAAAAGAAAATGAGAAAGAAAGAAAAATAAAAAGTGAGTGAGTCAGATTTCTCTTGAAGCCCAAGAAATTGAAAATCATTTCACAATTCTTCACTAAGTCTAGCATAGTGAGTTTTTCTCCCAGCTATGAAAACAGGTTATTGGTTTTCCAACAGACATCTGCTAGGCCAGTAGCTTGCAAGTTGGAGACATGAACCTCAGAGTCAGTACAAAGACTGGGATAGAGGAATGTGGGACTTGAGACCTGTTCTAGCCCACAAGATAGTGACAATAGTAACACTATTTATTAATAACATTTGCAATGATGCTACTTATCCAGAAAACCCAAGAACTTCTGCATGTTTTCTGAACTCACATAAAGTTTCCAACAAAGAAAGAATTGGCCATGAACTCTACCCTGCTATTTGAGCTATCTCATGTTAGGGGACCCCTTTTCTTCTATGCATGTAAACAGGAGTTAAGTTATAGAGAAACTGACAGCTCAAGCCACTTCTCCTAGTATGAGGACCACACAAAAGATTTGGGAGACTTACAGTACTGTTGGAAAGTAGCAACAGACCCTTGGCTGATAGTGGGAATCAGTTTCAGCCTTGGAAGTTGCATGCTGCCTCCACAGGCAGGGAAGAGGCCATCTTTGAGGAAAGCTAACAGTTCAGCCCTGGTAAGATGGCTCAGTTATTAGTGCATTTGCTGTGAAGGCATGAGAGCACAACTTCCATGCCCAGAATCCACATAAAAAGCCAGTTATGTGGAGCATGTTTATGACTTCAGCCCTAGGGAGGCAGAGACAGGCATATCCTTGGGGCTCACTGCCCACCCAGATGAGGTCAATAGCAGGCCAGTGAGAAACTGTGTCTCAAAAATCGAGGTGGACAACTCCTAAGGGACAATGCCAGGGGTTGACCTCTGGCCTGAACATGCACACGTACCCATGTGCAGGCATACCTATACACATGTGTGAATACACACACACACACACACACACACACACACACACACACACAC
>CAJQZJ010031764.1:5635582-5667037 GCA_907164525.1 Lophiomys imhausi
GAGAGAGAGAGAGAGAGAGAGAGAGAGAGAGAGAGAGAGAGAGAGAGAGAGCCTGGGGTGGACTTTGGAATCTTCAAAGTAGACTCCTAGTGACACATCTCTCCCAACAAGGCCACACCTCTTAATTGTTCCCAAATGTCCATCACTTAGGAACTAAACATTCAAATGCATTAGCTTATGGGTACCAGTCTCCTTAAACAACCCCACCCTTTCATTCTACTAAGTGTACCAGAGGTATCCAGGTAGAGAGAAGGGGAGGGAAGAAGAAGGACAGGAGGGCTCCACAAACAGCAGCCATAATGGCCCTTACCTACAACAGCTTTGGGTCCATCCCTTCCCCTAACTTTCTTCTGATGCCCACTGGTGGAAGAGTCAATTACCTCATCACCCCGAGTGCCTGGCAAGGCCCTGGTGGGGATTACCTGAATACTCCATGAAGACTTTAAGATGAAGGCAGTGAAGATTTTAAAAAACATCCTTGCCTTGTTTTCTGAACACATGCTCTGTCTCCCCACCCCTCTGCCTCTGTCTGTCTGTCTGCCCATCTCTGCCATCACTACTCATTCACTGCGCCTCTGCTTTGCTCTCTACATGCTGGGGCCAGTGTGGTTCTGCCTTCCTCTCTCCTTTTCAACCTCTTTCTCTGTCTGTGTATCTTATCTTACTATGCTTCCCTACAACTCCCTCCTCCCCAAACCCCTCCCTTTATCCTTCTCTCTTTTTCTTGGTCTCTTCCCATTTTTAAAAAAGAGCATCTTGATGTAATAGGGCAGACGATGATGACTGTTCCCATTTCTTATAATTTCCCAGGAATTTGACATGCATCTGCCTTTTGTTGGATGCCATATGTCAGCTGTTGGGATCTTTACAAAAACTATGTCGTGAAGAAGCTGACTCTTGAGTTTACATTGCCTACTCCTTCCTGTGTCCTGCTCTCATGCCCACATTGGGCAAATTCTTTGTCTATTCTTTGTGTGTCCGAGAATCTAGGCTTCCCAGGAAGTAAAAGGCCTTAGGGCTTTCCTGCCCATTGCTCCCTGCCCTCAGCACCCCCTTCTGCAGTGATGGAGACTGAAGATGCCTACATGACTCCTAACAAGCCAGAAGCCATGGTCCAGGACATTGCAAATGAATAACACATACATTGTCATTGGTTCCTACAGAGTTGCTTTTTAATGTAAAGGAAATACAAAGCACATTCTATTACTGCTGGTTTAACTTCAGACTTTTGACTCGGATGTGTGAATTTGGGATGGGATATACAGCATGTCAATCAAGATTCCTGTGTGACTCTGTACACAGTGACATTCAGCCCCTAGCTTCTTCTGGAGTTAACTGTTTGATCTTGACCTTGGCTACAGGAGTTACTATCCAAGAAGAAGGCAAGAGGGAAGGAGACACTTAAAATATGCCTAGATTTCTGTGTGTACTTTTGGATGGAAACTGCCAGATAACTATTCATTCTCAGTGTCCAGTGCAGCTACACCAGATGGCCCTGCCTGAACCAAAAGTGTTAGGAACAAATTTGATACAGCTCCCCAAGGATCTCCCTCCATGCCTGTGGTATTTCATGTTGGAGGACATGCTTCTCCTTATTGGAGATGGGGGCTAGGTCTCCTTTGTTTAGTGAAACTATGTAATACCTATAGGTCCAAAGAAAGATAAAAGGGGCTAAAGAGATGTCTCAGTGATTAAAGTACTTACTGTGCTTCCAGAGAACCTGAATTCAGTTTCCAGTACCATGTTGGGTACCTCACAACCACCTGCAAGTCTATCCAGGGAGTTCTGGCCTCTGTGTATGTATGTACATGTACACACACACACACACACACACACACACACACACACACACTAAAATAAAATAAAATAAAATAAAATAAATCTTAAAGATAGAATAAGCCACAAATGAATGGAGAAATGTATCCAGTTTGAACTTGGAGGGTAGTCCTGGTTTAATACTCCACATAGAAGACACACATATGCTGAGTACACAGAGACTATGTGCCTGACACTCTAGGTCCTGGGATTGTAGTCATGAGAAAGGTAGGGGAGGAGTCTGGCTGCCAACAGAGCTTGAATCCTAGAAGAGGAAGAAGTTAGAATAACAGGAGACAAATTATACAGAGTCCTAGAAAGAGAGGAGTCCAAGTTGAGGGGGTGCATGACCATTTGTGGAATTATTTTATTTGATCTCTATCCCTCTGATATCTGCAGGGAAATGGGGGGGGGGTGCTAAAATAGAACAAAGGAAAACTGGAGAATATTCTAGAATACACAGCCAGATTTAAGAGAATCTCTGAAATGGAGTTTGTTTTTCATCCAAAGATTGAAAGTGGAGGGTTCCTAGACCTTTAGGAAAGGCAGACACATGGGGTTGAGACATAGGACCTTTTTACTGTATGGATAGAGAACAATAAGACAGGGAAGCCACTGCCCCAGGTTAGACCCCATTTTAGCACACATTCCAAGCTTCCAAGCAGAAGCTTTGAACATTAAAAAGATAAAAATAGTAGGAAAAAATAAACGGATGCTGTCCCCAGCTAAGGCAGAGGAGGTGGGAGGAGGCAGAGTGGTGCCAAGCCCCGGGAGGGAACAAGTGTGGCCAGCTGCAGGAGGGTTGATGCTGTGAGCTGCTCTCAGTGAACTTGGTATTTTTCCATAGCAAACAGAAGCCTGGAGCTTGTTGGCAATAGAGCCATATCCTGGGGATAGAGAGGGCAGAGTAGCCATGGGGAGTTATTGGAGGAAGCAAACATGTTGGGAGGGGGCAGGTTTTCTGGCTTCAGAATCTGGGGGCTTCTGGGAGCTGGAGCTAGTTCTGATATTCATCAGGTATCCGGGAAATCAATCAGAGGTAATGAGAGGCCAGCCAGTGGGGTCAGCAAATGTGGCTCCATCTTGGGATTTAGGTAGAGCAGATCCAACCCAGACCCCAAGGCACATGACTGGCATAGATATTAGTGATTAGTGACTGACAGCATCACCAGTCAACATTTACTGTGGGACTTCCTTGTAGTTCACTGTGTATATTAGCTACTTGTTTTGTTCCTTCAACAAAATATGGGGCAAAATCAACTCAAGGAAGGAAGCATTTCTTTTGGCTCACAGTTTGAGGGTACAGTCTATCATGGCAGGGGAGATATAGTGGCAAGGGTATGAGGCAGCTGGTCACATTGTATTCTCAGGGAGCAGGGAAAGATGAAGGATGGTACTCAGTTTCTTTCTCCTTTTTGTTCAGTCCAGGACCCCAGACTCTGGGAAGGCTCTGCCTACATTTAGGGGAGTTCTTCCTACCTCAATTAGCCCCATCAAGGAACTTCCCCCCAGGCATGTCCAGATGCTTGTGAAACTGGCAATTGACATTAACCATCACAGTGTGGGGATCACATTCTGTGGACTATCCCTGCCTCACAGTAAGCCCAGGAAACATTCTAATGTTTAGGACATGTTTAGTTACCAGTGACTGAAAAACCAAACCCAGAATGAACATAAGAACAAAGATAAGAAGATTGATAGCTCATGCATGGAAGATTCTAGCTTCAGGCACAGCTGCATCCAGGGACTCAGACAATATTTGGAATCTATCTTTTGTTTTGATTTCCTGAATGGCCTTCTCATTTCTCGACACTGTTCTCAGGTTGCCATGGCAACAAAAAAGCTGCATTTACTCAAGACCAGAGTGTAGCTTAGCAGTAGCAACCATTTCTTGTCCCCAAAATTCCAGTGTTATACCTAGTCATTGGCTCTGATGAGGGTCACGTGTCTGTCACTGATCAGGTACCTGTGGCTAAGGAAGTCACTAGTCCAGAATGAGGGACAGAATCATGACTCAGGATGTGTGTTAGTGTTCCCATTGCTGTGAAAGTATACTGGACTGATGTAACTTCAGGAAGAAGGATTTATTTTGGCTTGTGGTTTAAGGAAATCCAGTCAGTCATGATGGCAGGACTGAACTCCATGGAAAATAGCTTTGGAAGTGGCTTCTTGTTCACATCTTAGCAGATCAGGAAGGAAGTGAAACTTGAGCAGGAATGGAAGCTCACCTTCCAATGATGCACTTCCTCAAATGAGGCCCATTTCTTATACTTTCCCAAACAGTGCCACCTACCAGGGACCAAGCATTCAAATACATGAATCTGAAGGGGATATTTTACATCCAAACCATGACAAGGTGTTTGCTTAAAGGGACACTTGGAGTGCTAATGAAAACATTCAAATGGGACAGGTGATTCAGAAAGAAAAGTTGTCCCTATCTTGGTCTTGTTGTCATGTTATAGATGAAGGCTGGTGACATTTGTAAAGGGAGGAGCAGAGGCTTGGAAAGTAGACTTGCTTGTCCAAGGTGACATAGTAAGTGGACTTGGGTCAACAGCCCAGAGTCCTATGCAACCAACTTGAATGCATCATCTCCCACTCCTAGTGTATCACCTCGTCTCCTCCTGTTTGTTCCATCTTCTCTTCTGTCCTTAGAGCTGGCTAGTCACTCAAGATACCATGGAGTGGCAGGGTTACCCTCAAGACAGCAGTAGAAGCCACCAGGCCATCAGCTCCCTCAGTGCTGTCATTTGCCCTCACGGTGGCAGGGGCGGGAGGTTTTCCCAAGGAACAGGGGTCTGACTACTGCTTTGTCTGTCATCTTTAATGCTAATTACTTCTCCCCCATGTCAACATAAGAGTCATCTTAAATGTCCTCATTAAAGTGGGTGTGATTTCTGACCTCAGCTTCATCAGATGAGCCTTCGAAAGTCTTTTGTGAGGTGAGTATTCATTGGGCACAGTGGCAGTTCCCAATGATTTAGAATATCAAGTTTGTATGATTTTTAATCATTGAAGGAGATGTAAAAACATATTTTATACACAATCTTTTATCTTACACTTATTTTTATATTTCTCCATAACAATTTATTGGGGAGCATATATCACCATTACACTGGACAGTTATGGCTGCATTAAAATTCAATGTCATCATAAATTTGGGCTGGTTAAAGTAGTGACATTTGTAATGGCTTCCACAAGGACATATTTTATATTTAAAGTGAAACTTTGAGAAGAAACTTTTGTTAAAGTGGAAAAAAAAATGTGTGTTGGGTATGAAGAGGAATAGAACACTTCCCAGCTATCCACAAGGTCCAGTACCTGCTGCATCAAGAACCAGACCAAAGTGTGCCATGGCCAGTAGTTAGGAATTAGCAGGGATCATATGGTAATGCTATTGTTGACTAGAATTATACCACACTGGCCAACTTACAGCAGCCTGAGACTGGGGAGAATTTTTTAAAATGCCAAGTATAATGAGAGGTTTTCAGATCATAGGACAAAGGGTTTCTGGCAGCGATAGTTATGAGGGGCTTATGATTTTCTCATGCCCAAGATTTAGACCGTCTTCTAGTTAATTTGTGGTCTGTCTTTCCTCCTCTTCCTCCTCCTTTGGCATCTCCAGGAAAGGTAGGCAGAAGTCTTCTCCATAGAACAGGGAAGATCTCATCAATCAGACCCAAGTCAAGTGGATTTGCACAAATTGTTATTCATCTCAGATAGCTGGGACCAGTGAAGGGAGGTGGATCCAGGGGCTCAGAGAGGGCAAGACACCTACTCGTATTCACACAAAGGTTGGTGAGAAGAGCCTTGACTCCATTTTAGGAGAGGGAGTTTTGGTGTTGGGGTGGCCTAGGAGGAACTTCACAGTCTGTATCTAACAACCCCTCTTATGTTGGAAGGGAAAAGGTGACCCCAAACTGATAGTTGTGTCCCTGCATAGGAAAACCATTTATTTTATTTTATTTTTAGTTCTCCGTAAGTGTATCTGTTTGCCAAGGTTGCCCTGCTGTTGGACCCTCATATTCTTACCTTGACTCATGGGTTTTTCATTTCTTCCAAGAAGAATGGTAGTACAAATGGATGGTAGGGACCAAGGTTTCTGGAAACACAGCTTACTCTCTTTGATTCTTTGGACTGTTTGTGATGAGAGAGGGGGCCATGGTGGAGGAATAATATAAGAGTCCTTGAAGTTGCCAAGTGCCAGCCCTAGGGCTGCAATTCCACCCCTGAGCTGTTCCTGATGGTTCTATTTGGAGAGAGATATATCAGAGAGAAGAAAAGTGTGCACAGGACAATGCTCAAATAAGATTGAAAAAAGTGTGTGTGTGTGTGTGTGTGTGTGTGTGTGTGTGTGTGTGTATATTATAAGCATGTGCATCTGTGGTGGAATATCTAATACCTGTTTTGCTACATTTATTTATTTATTTGCTTATTTGTATGTATGTGTGTGTGAGAGAGAAGGCAGAGAGAGAGAAGACAGAGAGAGAGAGAGAGAGAGAGAGAGAGAGAGAGAGAGAGAGGAGAGAGAGGAGTGACAGGGAATATAGTACATATTTGAAGCCAGAATACCTGGATTGTTATTTGTTGAGATAGATGTTGCTACACAGTCTAGACTGGTATATAACTTACATAACATAGCTCAGGTTGGCTCTTACTGGATTCCCTTCACACCTACAGACCGTCTCCTGTACTCTCTCCATAGCGACCTTCTAGATTTTATTTTTTAAAAAAGAAAATAGTCCCCAGGTTCGCTACAGACCCTATAAAGTCAAAGATGACCTTGAATTTATAGTTTTCCTGCCTCTGTCTCCCAAGGACTGGGATTATATTTTTGGTTGTGAGCCTAGCCTTTAACGGCTGAGCCATCTCTCCAGCCCGTACTGGGATTATAAACATGTGCATATCTAATACCTGGTTTTGCTATATTTATTTATTTATGTGTGTGTGTGTGTGTGTTTGCACATATGTGTGCCATGACACACTTGTAATGAGAAGACAACTTGCATGGGTCAGTTCTGTCCTTCCACTGTGTGAGCCTCAATGATTAAACTCAGGATTGTTAGTTCTGGCCACAGGTACCTTCTCTCACTGAGTCCTCTCATAGGCTCTGGGTACCTCCTTTAATCCTAGCTCTGCTCCACCCCGGCCACATAACCCCTTTAAGTCTCAAATGCAGATAACAATGCAGTGTGTTAACACATGTAGGAAGCTAGGGTTTTCAGCCTTATCCTTAGTCAGCATTATGGATGTGTTCACTCTTATTTTGAAGTGTGTATGATGGGTAGGGCATTCTTTGCTTGATGCCTCTGGCAGACAAATGAGGACTTGATTAGACCTGCCAATTCTTCTAATGATCTGGAGTGTCTGGCTGGACCAATGCAAGAGGATCCTGACTGATCTCTCAGTGCTGGACAAACCATTCATACCCTCACCTTGATGCTGCAGCTTTCTGTCCTGTTTTTTTTTTTCTTTTTTACTGTGATAAAATATCCTGACCCAAAACAATGTAGGGATCCCAGGTTACCAGCCATCATGTGGGAAAGTCAAGGAGGCAGGAACTTCAAACTGCTAGTCCTATTATATCCACAGTCAAAGGCAGAGAGAAATGAACAGATACATGCTTCCTTCTTCCTTGCTAGTGCTCAGCTGAATTTTTCTACTTTTCTACAGTTCAGTACACCCCCACCCCACACACACATAGGAAATGGTACTGCTCAAAGTGGGCTATGCATGTCTTCCCACACCAGTGAACTAAGACAGTTTCCCATAGATATACCCTCAGGTCAAACCAATGCAATCACTGAGACTCTTTTCCAAGATAATTCTTGGTTGTATTAAGTTGTCAATTAAAGCTGACCATCACACCATCAATTCGAACACCACCTACTTTATGATACTAAGATCCAACACTCATTTGACATTAGGGATGAGAAACAGTTCTAAGCACATTGCGTATGTCAAGATGTCTGATGTGGGTGTCATGTAGACCAAACCAGTAGCTTCTCCTGACAGCCTGAGACTTCAAAGACCATGTTGACCAGAGAAGAACATTTGAAGACCATTGGCCATCTATGCGACCCACTTCCATCCATTTTTATTTCAGAGCTGAAGAGATAGGTAGAAGCCAGGGGTGGTGGCACAGATCTAGAATCCCAACATTTGGGAGGTAGAGCTAGGAGAAGTAGGACTTCAAAGCCAGCCTGAGCTGCACAGTGAGTTCAAGACCAGCCTGAGCTCACGAGACCCCACTTCAAGGAATCATAACAAATAAAGAACAACCGATCCCTTTGGAGGAAGGTGTGGTCATGCATGGTGTGCTAATTAACTAGTAAGAAAACTAGAAACCTTATAGAGACAGTAGTGAGCCAAGATTAACCCTTGCTACCCTGCTTACTCAAAAATGGCCTTATCAGGGACCATCTTTGCTTTGAAGTTTGTCTCAGTACCCACATCTGGCTGCCTTTTAAAAATTTTTTACCTCCTTCAAGACAGAGGCCTTGTCTCATGTCCTGGGCTTAATAATAAAGACAAATTTGAGAAGTAATTGATAAAGACTTATTCCTTGTAGAGCAATAAAATTTATTGTGGCTTAACTAATCTGGTCCCATTTGTGCCTGCCGCCTGCCTTCCCAACCATCGGATGACTAATTGATAACTAATTTTCTCAATTTGTTCTCCATTACTTACTGCTGCAGAGAAGCTCCTACCTAAGTCTATGAATCACAGAAGTCCCATGAAATCCAGAGATATGCCTTGCCAGGATCCAGCTTGGCACCTGGGCCAGCCTTACAGGAAGCAACTTTGCAGGAAGCTCATACATGCAGCTAAGAGTTGAGGTGTTCAGTCCCTGCCAGGAACTGGGCCGTGCTTAGTGAGATGGACATTCTGCCTACATTGTGTTAGCTTAGCATGGTAAGGACAGAGGCTTGGAGAGGCCAGCAGCGTTTGTGGAGGTCACAGGGCTAGCAGTCAGAGGAGCAGAATTTTCAATTTGCCTGTCTGTCTTCCAGGTCCTTCTTGTGGCCACTAAGTTAGTGATGCCCATACATACCTCCCCATACTCTTTGCCCTGAGCTGAGTGAATGTCAACACCAAGTAAACCTCACCAGCCATGGAGTGAAGGTGGTAGACCTTCAGCCAATATGAGCCCAGGTAGACTTGGGTTCTGGCTGCTCAGACTATAGCACTGGTCTTCTGGGAAAACATCTTAGAAACTTCTCAATACCCAGTTTTGTGTGTCTGATGGGACCCAAGTTCAGCATTCCTGGATTGAGACACTGCCCGCCTACATGTGCCTGCTGTGCAGTGGGTGTAAGGCTGAGCCAGGGAAAGGCTTCATTCATTACAGATTTTTAACTCTGCTGTTTGCTGGCTTCTTCACAAGTGATGCTATTAGTCTTACATGTTCTCAATTCTTCATTTTCTTTGTGTGTGGGGGGGGCAAGGGGGGAGTTGAAGGCTATATTATGGTATTTATCCTTGGAATAATGTTGCCATAGTTACCTCCTGACTCTATTATCACAGCGGTACAATAATTGAAGCAGCAAGGCCCAGAGATACTCTTGTGAATGTGAGCTGGGCCCCCAGGTTGGGCCTGGAAAGTGTCTCGTAGGTTGGGGAAGAAAGAAGGCAACTTAGCCTCAGCAATTAACCCCAGAGCATGGCATGGTGGTCTGATCTGCTGATGCAGGTGTTGCTTGATGCTGTCCAGAGTGAGCCATTTCTGTGGAGGTTCTTTGTTTTCACATTGTTGTGCGGCGACACTCTTAGAATGCAAGAATGTAATATCTCCATGGAAACTGAAAATGTTCAAAATTAAGACCCAGAGGAGGAAAGCTTCTATGAGTGCAATTGTGCTGTTCACGAATACAGAAATGATAGGAGGCAGGTACACGGTGTTGGGCGTCATGAGCAACAGGGAATGGGGAATCGGACATCTTGTCTCATTCAGGGCCTTTGCTTTGGGGGCATGGTGGAGGAAGGTTAGGAACACACCACTGCCTAGTTTATCTTCTCCCACACAGAGCCTAGGTTCCTTCGGGTTCCATGGTGGGAAAAGAGCTGCCGACTCTTTGTGGAACTTTAACCTTGACTCCACTTGTCTGGTCTGCACATCCAAAACGGAAGAGCTAACAGGATACACGTGAGGTGGTGGAATGCAGTGGAAGAAATCACTAGCCATGCAACATCATGAATGAGTCCACAGCTTTCAGTGAATTCCTTCTGCCTACTGGACCTCCACTTCTACCTCCACGAAATGGGGATATGAGTAGCAAGGGCTGTGTTGAAGGGGCTCTTTCTTTACTTTCTTTTAGATGCCTTAGCATCTGCATGGGTGCCCTCATCTGACACCTTATGTAAGAGGTTAAAGTTTAGTTTAGAATATTCAAATTTGCCTATGGCCTAGAACTCTATACAGCTTCTGGGATACAGTCTATGAGTTCCTGGAGATGTCCTTAAATAGAAATACTATTTGTCCACTGTGTGAACCCCTTGTTATGACACACTGGATCTCTGATACTCTTGCCTTTGAGAGTGTGCCTTGCTGTATCTCACGATTCTGGAACACTCAAGGCCACCCACATACCTCCTTCCACCCAGATCATGGGCTTTCCCTGAAATTCCACACAGTGGCAACAGGTTATATACAAACTCTTGGGTTTTGATATGAACTCCACGCTCAGGGTCTTGTTCACAATTCTGAATCTCATTCCTTTTTGTTCTTTTAAAGTCTTATACATCTGTGGTACTTGGGGTGGAACCACAGGCCTCCTGCCAGCTGGGTGAACACTGTGCCACTAAGCACAATCTGTTTTTAGTGACTGAGTGGGAGATTACCTTGGACATCAGTGTCAAGCATCTATTGTGTCTCTCTCACTGATTCATTCATTCATTCATTCATTGTGTATGCATATTGGTGTAAGTAGTAAGTACTTGTACATATGTACGTGTGCATGTATACAGGTGGGTTTATGTTCATGCTGGTGGGGGCCGGCAATTGACTTCAGGTGTCACCTAAGTCATTCTTCACCTTACTTTTTGAAACAGGATCCCTCACTGAACCTGGAGATTGTCATTAGTTAGACTAGCCAATAGCTTCAGGGATCTGCCTATCTGTCTTCCTGTCCTCAGACCAGGATTACGATGTGTTGTGGAGATCCAAATTCAAATCTCCATGCTTGCAGGGCAAGCGTGCTCCTCAGAGAGCCACCGCCACTGCACTCTGGGTCTCTCTTTAGGCAGAACTGAGGCTCTCCTGCCGACTTCCATCACATCTGCCTCCAGAGTGTTGAGATGTTTTCTGTACTCTAATTCCCCTACAGATATGATGATTGCCCTTCTTACTGGCAGGTGTTTTTCTGGGCTGTCCCTTGTCCCTTCCAGCAAAAGAAGTAATACTCCTTCTCTGTGCTTACTTGCATAGCTTGAGAGAGGGTTTACTGAGAGGAGCATGGGTGACCCCAAAACAACTGATCTGGGAAGTCTCCATCCAGCATGGGTGATGGCTTCCCCTTAGCCAGAGAGTTGGCGTCACCTCCAGTGAAACTCCCTGAGCCTATCCACTGTAGCACCTCCCAAGACCTGCATTCAATTTAGGGATAGAGGACTGGTTGGAATCTCAGGTGAGGGTCTATTGACTCTTCCCGCCTTCTCCTCTGAGAGACTCTCAACAGCTCCCAGGCCTGCTCCTGATGGACTCATAGAGGCAAGAACAGCTGAGATGACAAAGACGGTGTTTGTGCAAAGATCATGTCCTACAATACTAGAGTGGGTGAAGCTTTGTTAGAAGAAGCTCCACATCTTTGGAATCCCCGGACCCCGGCCAGCTGAGGAGAGTTGGGCACTTGAAGCATTAGGGGTAGCTTAGTAAGCAGGATAAAACATCTTCCTTCAAGAATCTGACAGTGGAATAAGCCAGCATACAAAAGCAAGCACTGCATACAGACTCTTAGTATTGAGAGCGAGAACACAGACACAAGTCCTCATATGCTGGAAACATTACTCACAGCGACCAGATGGTGAAATCAACCCGATTTCCCATCTACCGGGGAGTAGATAAACAAATTGCTGGTGTATCCACATAATAGAATATTATTCAGACAGAAAAAGGAACGGAGAAGACATGTTCTGTCACATAGGTGACCCTTGAAAGCACAAGAGCCAGGTGGTGGCATACATTTGCAATCTGAGCAGTTAGGAGATGGGGATGGGAGTTTAAGACCAGCCTCAGCTACACAATGAATTCAAAGCTGGCCTGGGCTACATGAGACTCTAAATCAAAACAAAAACAACCACAAAAATACTGAGCAGCACAGGAGAATTAGGTTCAAAGCATCTTAGGTCTTGTTCTTTCCCAGATGCCAGCAGCTAGTGATGGGTGAGAACTTGGGTACCAGTGTCCCTGGGCAGGTTCAGTGCTTCAAGATGTGGCATCATCCACCATAGAGCTGGGATGATAACAGATCCATGTGAGGGTAAATGAATTTCCCCACAAATACAGTAGCACACACTGCCTGGCAAATAACAAGCACTCAATAATTATTAATTTTCTCTATTCTTTCCTCTTCATCCTAGACTTAATTAAGATGTATCGTTGAAGCTATGAATAAGCAATTCACACACACAAAAAGAAAATTAAATGGCCAACACATACAGAGAAATGTTCAGGCTGGAAAGCAATGAGGGATTGAAAAGTGAAAGATGTTATTTCCTTCTGTGGAAATGATCAAAGGCAAGGAAAAGACAGAAAGAGAAGTAGGTGTCTGCAGAAGGCAGGGACATTGGATCAGCTCCAAGGGGCTGGTAAAAATACAATTTAGAATAATTTTGGGGGGGGGGAATATGGCTATAAGACTATTTATAGACTTACAAGACTTATTTACTTGTGTCAAAAGCATTAAACACAAGCTGGTGCTTTGGCCTGATGGGTCTATTGGCAGGAACACTGAGAGGAGAGGGGGATAATTAAGGCTGTACTCACAGCCTCAGAAGGCACCCTAGTTGGTCAGTGAAGGAGACAGTGATGCTCATGGCTGGTTTATACTTTATAATCCTTTATGATAATGAAAATTCCGGTAACTTGGTGGCATGGGTGTAAAATGGGATCTGGTGCGGCCATTCACCATGACATAGTGAAGCCATCTGGGTAATCCCACCATTGCCTTACAGGTCTCGAAAGATACTTCTGATTCTTCCAGTAAGAAGTTATGGTCCATGGCATGTCATGTGGCTACAGCTTGCTTAAAAAAACTGAACCTATAGTCCAGAAACTGTACCTATAGTCCAGAAAGATGGCTCAGAGGGGTGAGGAGGCACTTGTTTATCCTGCCCCATCCTGATGACTTTAATTAGATCCCCAGGATCCACATGGTAGAAGGAGAAATGACTCCTGAGATCTGCAGCCAGAAATAAAACGAGGGAAGAGATCTCTGGAAGTAACACATGAACAGTTATTGCAGATGGTGACATCCAGGATAAGCCTCTTACTTTATTTCCTTTGCTCTGTATTTGGAGCATGTATGCTTTTACATTAAAAACACCTCTGTGTTCAAATAAAGGGATTCATTAGAGTGGGACACAAAATGAGAAAGAAGGGTACCAATGTGCCAGTCAGGAGAACTTCGGGCGTCTGGCTGGGTTAAAAGTGTGATAGATTCCAGCAGCCTCCTTCCCCTCCTCGCTATTATTCTCAGCTTCTCTTTTGACTGCAGTTCAACATTCGCAGACCTCAAGAGGCTTGGCTTGGCTGCTTCCTGCGTAGAAAGTGGCATGTCTGGGAAACACAGGCTGCCTCTCCTTTGTCCTTGCCTGATGGTAGTCCTAGTTGGGCTGTGTTCAGGGCCACTGGCTCCAGCCTCACTAGTCTGAGCCTACCTGTCCCCAGGGGGTGTACAGACAGCCTGGTCCATGTCCTAGAGAGGGAGAGAGCCAGCTGCTGGCTCTGAGGAAAAGCCCCTAACCCAGTGGACTCTGGGAGAGTGAAAGGGATTGCTTTTATTTTTTAATTTCTTTTTGCACACCCTAGATTTTCACCGAGTAAAATTGCTGCGATGGAACATAATTGCTTTTCATTTTATTTTTAAAAATTGCTTCCAAGGCAGTCTGCCGGCCTCCTGAAGTCAGCACAAATCTGAGAACACTCACTCCTAGGGAGTATTTTTTTTTCTTTTTAACTTGGATTTTGAAGGTGATTTACCCTCAGCTATTTGATTGGCTTGGGTTCATCGACTCGGGGTCAGTGCAGAGCCAACGTATGTGAGCCCTGGAGTCAAAGAAAGGCTGGATTTCCTTCATTCGGGCTTTTGCTAGCCCCGGAGTCAAAGAAAGGCTGGATTTCCTTCATTCAGGCTTTTGCCAGGGCTCTTGGGATCACAGCTCTGACCTGGTTGTTTACTTAGTACTTCCTTCTGCCTTTCTCTGGGTCTATTGTTTTCAATATTATTTTCAGATACTTGTCTTAGCGGAATCTCATGTAACTGGCCTCAACTTCAGAGTGTGGAATTACAGGCATGAACCACTATGCTGGATTGATACCGTTCTGGACATCAACCCCCAGGGCTTGGTTCATGCTAGACAAACACTCTACCAACCGAGCTGCCTCTCATGCCCAGCAGAGCTTTACTTTCTTCTGTGGTTTGCTATCTTTCTCCTCAGTAGAGAGTGTACCTGGACCAGACGATAGCTGCTCCCTGGCTGCTGTGCTTACAGGCACTAAATTTGTGGCTAATGATAGATTCATGAGTGAGGCAGAAGATCAAGGAGCTTTTGGAGCTTAGAAGAGGCTGTGGGGCAGCTTGGTGGCATGTATGTGAGTCACCGACAGTCTCCAGTACACCTCTAGTGCCACCTGGGCCCTACATTACCCATGACTGACTGTCCTAAGTTCTCACAACTTCCTAAAATTCCAGAACTGCCTACAATGGAGAACAATCACCATGCCAGAGCTAAGATACTTCTTCCTTTTTCTTAGATTTAGAATGTATTATTCTTTGAGAATTTCATATGTGTACACAATGTATTTTGATCACATTCATCCCCTTCTAGTTCCTTCCAGAATCACACTACAACTCTACCCTACTAACTTCATCTCTTCTTTGAGAAAGAGTAACCCACTGCATGTTGCATCCATATGCAGGGGTGTAGAGCTAGGCACTGGAGCATGGTCAATCTGCCAGGATCCACGGTCCTGGAGAGAACCGACCCTCTAGCACCCTCATCCTCCATCAATGAATGGTCCATAGCTCCTCTGCTAACACTGGGGCCTCATGAGGCCCTCCCCATCCATGGTGGAATGTTGAATGGCTCTATCTTGTGCAGGTCTTGTGTATATCCCCTTTCCCCAATGTTTAGGGGAACCTCACTCACAGAAGAGGAAGTGGGAAAGCTGTACAAGCCAGAGGTCAGGGAGGACTGCTGAGAAACAGTGTCTTCTGGCTGTGACAAGGTCACTGAACTCTTGAACTCATAGAATGATCTTGAGAAAAAGTGTGAATTCTTGGAGCCCATGTACTGTATTTATGTTGAAGTGTCTCCTCACTCATCATTGGGATTCCCCGTAGTTGGAATGGAGTTTTATGGATGACACAGACATGATTGGAGAGATGCCGGTAATACATACATTGGTTCCTGACTGTCTCCAGCTGTGAAGACTGGTCTGATAACTGAAGGGCACTCTGCCCTTCAAGCCCTAACCAGTTAAATGGAGAAAAATGATATTTACTTCCTAGACCTCCAGTGAAACTCAGAGAGACACCATGTGCAGGGTATGCTCTTCTAGGGTGGGTGTGTTTGTAATAAAAAATGCTTACGCTGGGGAGATGGCTCAGTTGGAGGACTTAGTTAGATGATACCCAGGACCTAGTGAAAATTAAAAAAAAAAAAAGAAATGTGGTGGTGAGTGTCTGTGACTTCAGTGCTGGGAGGCTTGAGAGAATCTTCAGGGGTTTCTGGCCAACCTATCCAGCCACTTCCAGGTCAGTGAGAGACCTTGTCTCACAAAACCAAGATGGACTGTCAAAGCTATCCTCTGGCCTACATACAGTCATACACATTCTCACACACGTATGTCAAATCGCATAGACACGTGCACATATGCTACATATGAGCAGGTACACACATACAGCTCACATATGAACATATGAACACACACACACAAACACACACACACACACACACACACACACACACACACACACACACACACTTTGAGGCTCAGAATGGAAGGCAGACAGGAAATATGTACATTCCTCCTCCCGGAAGGATGGAGAAGGTGAGTTTAGGTTTTTATTGGTCTACTAGCCATAAGTAGATAGATACAGGGAGCTAAACCCAGGTCAGCCAGATCTATGGGAGACTTTTCCTTGAGCTCAAGTCTATGGGCATCTGCATCTGAGAATGGACCCTTATCCCACCTTACCACCAATCTCCTTTCCTTGGCATCACAAGGAAATCAGAAAATCTGAGCCTCTTCTCCCTCCTTCTGCCTTGGAGGATCTCTACTCTCTGCCCGCCCCCAAGCCCCAGCTCAATGCTCTTAATCTCTCATTAGGAAACTGAGGTCTCTAGACTTGTTCATGCTTTTAAGCATCTGGTTAGAGTTACATTGTAGGGCTTCTTTACAGACAATGGGCTGTGCAATTATTCCCAAAACCTTATTCCAAGATATCATTTGTCTCCCCTGCTTCTGCCTCTTGTTTTGTGTGGGTGTATTCGTGTGTGTACAGGTGTGCTTGCTGGTGTGCGCATGCTTGTGCACATGCGTGTGGAGGGCAGAGGATGACCTCGGCTGTCATTCTTCAGGTGCTGTACACCTTATTATTTAGAGTCAGGGTCTCTCACTGACCTGTAGCTCACGTCCTGTTGTAAGTTAATCTAAGTTGGCCACTGAGTGCTGGGGATCTGCCTCTCTCTGCCTCCCTAGCACTGGGGTTACAAGTGCCTGCATCGTGTTTGTTTTAACGGGCTCCAACTCAGGTCCTCAAGCACTTTACTGACTGAGCTATTTGTCCAGCCTCTTCTTGTTTTGTGAGTTTCAGAAACTTGTGTCTTTGTCAGTCTGACAAGGCCGACATCATTTCAGATGGGGACTATCTTGCACACCCGATGAGACTTTATAAACCTGGTTTGGAGCTTGGAGGGGTGGCTGGGGTGATTAGAAAAACCCCAGATGATAAAAATCTGCAAGGCAGCACCTCCTCTTATCTTCTGGGAGCCCACACTCTCTTCCTGTCAGGAGAAATGGGCAGGAGATGTTTGCAGATAGAAGCACATTGGAAGGAGGGCAGTGAGAGCTATCCAGGTAGTTGAAATGGAATTCTGCCCAGAGGTTACTCTATCTAGACAAATGCTGGAAGAAGGCTGTCATTGGGTTCCTCAGTAACCCAAGACTCTCGGGAGAGGCATGTGAGGACCCAAGGACATCCTGGGTGGAAGGAGTAAGGCACCGGTATACCTGGGGTTGTGCTGCTGGTATATACTGGGTCTGTCCCAGGGTTCCTTAAGCTGTCTGGGCACCCAGTTCATCTTCATGTTCAGCAATCTAGGATTGTCAAGCCTTCCAAGGATACCAAGAGACTTGTGAGGGCATGATCCATTTCTTCCCCATGGTATTTATAGGGTGGCTTCCCTCTTGACTCCTAAAAACAGCATAAATAAGCTTTTGATCTGAAAGGGGAAGGCTGTTTACTGTAATTAGACAGTTAAAGACCCTCATTAGTCGTCTTTGCTGGGCCCAATACTCAGCAGTATCAAAATGAGGGCCTTTCAGCTCAGCCTGCCTCCTTCCCTGCACTCAGAATCCCTCTTTGAGGATCCCCATTCATAATTCTCTTTGGTCCTCAAGCCTCATGACCATACCCTTGACCCTTGACCCCTTGAAGTCTCATTACTTTCCGCATATGAAAAAAAATTTTTTTTTCCCAGTGAGAAAAGGTTAAGGAATAGTCAGACCACCCAGCAGAGCAAAGGCACACAGTTCATCCGGCTCTACAATTATCCCAGAATAACCCATTTCCATTTGCAAGAGTAGACTACATTTAAATAAGTATTCTCTTCAAATAAGCTTTCATTATGTTGGATTCCTCTGTCGTGTGCATGCTTGATCAGTGGGCATGCATATAGGATTTACTTCCACGCTTAGATTTTGGAGGGGAGGAGAAATGGAATTTTGGAGACCAGGGAGTTCATTTCAGCACAAGCACCCCAGATTTAACACAGGCAACCTTGGAACATTCAGCTGATGGGGTTCCCTAAGGTGCCCAGGCTTCTGGAGAAATAGTTAAGGAGATTAATTGCGGTGGTGGGGGTTTGGTGACGTTTCGCTGTTTTGTTCTTAGAAGCATTGTCCTCCCTTTTGGTTTAGACCCCTTCAGAATCCTCAACCAATTGCAGAGGTGTGGTAGATGGATGCCTGAGAGGTGGCTACTCGTGCCAGATGCTGAAACACATTGTTTGTTTTTTGTTTTCCTAGTGTTTTGAGTCCAAAGAGAACACAGGCTGCGCTCCTGCTTAAAAGCTACGAGGTGGCAGCATCGTTCTTGGCTGCCACTCTGCCTGGTCCCCACAGTCTGTGCCTCTGTGTTCCTCTTGCGTGGAGCTGACTGGGAGGCAGATGGAGCAGGGTGCTGCCCCACGTGAACTCAGCGGGCAGGGGGTGCTGAGAAGATCTCTGCTGCTTTATTAATATGGGGGTTTGTGCCTAGTCTTATTGTAACTTGTTATGCCGTGGTTGGCTGACATCCCTGGGAGGCCTGCCCTTTTCTGAGGGAAACAGAGGAAAAGTGAATCTAGGGGAGAGGGGAGGTGGGGAGGAAGGGACTGAGGAATGGAGAGAGGGGAGACTGGTCAAATGTAATATATGAGAGAAGAATGATTAACAAACGGTGTCTAGGGGTGTGAGAGTTAGAGGAGGGAGTATGGTGATACATTTAAAGTACATTATGTACTTGTAAGTCTGTGTCCTTATGTGCCAAATACTGTGTACAGTGAGTGGACACCAATAAAAGTTTAAGAAGGAAAAAAATGGCTTTGTGGAATAAATTTTAGGCATCAGATGCCAGATCACATTGCCCACTTTTGCTTTTTGGATAGTGTCTCACTCTGTAACCCAGACTAACTCTGAACTTACTATGTAGCACAGGTTGGCCTTGAATTTAAGATCTTCATGCTCCAGCATCCTGAGTGCTGGGATAACAGGAGCATACTACATCTAGCTCAAACCGAACACTTCTGTTTTTCTTTTATTATTTTGTGTTTATCTATGTTTGCCTGTGTGTATATATGTACACCACATGTGTGCAGTACCTGTGGAGACCAGAAGAGGGCATTAGATCCTCTGGGTCTGGAGTTACAGATATCTGATCATTAGTCACTATGTGGGTACTAGGTATTGGGCCCCTGCCCCCTAAAAGGGGAGCTAGGGCTCTTAACCACTGAGCCATTGTTCTAGCCCCTGTTCTTTTATTATTATAATGTTTATTTATTATATCAAGTTACATCTCCATCATAGAGTCCTCTTTCCACCCCTCCTGGTTCCACCCTCCCACCCTCTCCTCCCTCTCCCACCCATCCCACTCCTCTGATGTGGAGTGTCCCTACAAATCAACCCCTTTCAGTTCAACAGTCATATGAGGCTAGCCCCTGTTTTTCATCCCTCTCTCTCTCTCTCTCTCTCTCTCTCTCTCTCTCTCTCTGCTCTGTCTCCACCCCCTCTCTCACTAAACTTGAAACATTCTCATGTAGCCCAGGGTAACCTCAACTTCATTATATAGTCTAGGATGACCTTGAACTTCTGATCCTCCTGCATCCACCTCCTGAATATTGTGATTTCTGGTGGACACCATCATGGTCTGTTCCCTGGGTTTCAAACCCAGGGCCTCATGCTTGCAGCAATTGCCCTACTAGCTGAACTACATCCTCAGATCTATTTTACATTTTTAAGTGATGAGAAATTATCCCATGCGGGGAGGGGTGGGGTAGGTAGGGGCACCCTGGGCCATGATTAAGAATCTCAAAGTTTATAATGGCAGGAAACCTTGTGAATAAAGCCTTAGAAAAATCACCAAGAGGCCAGAGGGGTGGTATAATTAGAGCCAACTAAACATTAATATGATGATGCAGAGGAAGAGGGGTTGACATCTGATGACTGTGCTGTGTCCTCTTGGAATTCCGATTTTGAAGTCCCAACTCTGAGTATACCAGAATAGGACCTTGTTTAGAGACGGGTCTCTATAAAGGCCACCAAGTTAAAATGAACTTGTGGGGGTGAGTCCCAATCCAATATGACTACACCTTTGTGGGATTGGAGATGTGTGGACACAGGAAAAAAAACTGTATCAGAACATTTTCAGAAGGCTGTGTGTGGTGAGAGCATGGAGCCTCTGTCAGATGTGCAAGCTACCAGATGAACTGTTGGCCCCTGTACTTGGAGACAGGAGAATTCTGTTGTTGAACCTTTCAGCTGCTTCATCACAGCATTTGCAGCAAGCTGATGCAGGATGGTGGTTGCAAATGACGTCTTAGAAGGACTTCAGTGAGAGAGAGAGAGAGAGAGAGAGAGAGAGAGAGAGAGAGAGAAAGAGAGGTGGATGTTCTTCTGCTCTAGCCAAGAGAGAGATTGGAGAGATGCAAAGCATGAAGAAGCTGTCTCCTGGCTTTGACTCCCTGTTGGAAAGAACAGAGATGCTGAGCAGCCTGTGCACACTTGGATCTCAGATTTGGAAGACTGAGTCTGGCCTACACAAGATGCTTCAGCTCAGGCAGGGCTTTGTGATATTGTCACAAAGTGAAAAGGGAGGGAAGGAGAGAAGAAAAGAGAATGAAAATAATGAGAGGAAAAAAAAGAAAACAGAAGAGAAAAGGAGAGAGGAGGAGAGAAAAAAGAGAGAGGACCTTTGAGACCTTAGCAGTTCCCAAGAGATGAATATGTAAGATTCTGCCACAGTGGCTTGCATGATTAAAGGAACACAGAAGTGTGTGTGTATGCATGTTGTTTGAAGTGAAGATGCAAGTTTTAGTTAAAAGCAGTGCTAAACTCACCCACTCTACTGTTTTAACACTTGATATCTTGCCAGGATGTGCACCATCTAGAAGGTGGTACACATATCATAGACTCCATTCTCTGCCTATGACAGACATCACTAATAGATCATAGAACTCTCTCTCTCTCTCTCCTCGAGCTTGTTCTTGCCTCCATATCTTTCTCAACTAGTAAAGCTGACAGCTTACCCAATCACTCTGACATGATGTGTCTCCTGTTCTTGAGCAAAGACACACATAGGATTATGTCTGAGAAACAAATTTGCCATGTAAAGGTCACAGACATTTTTGCATTTAAACTGACACTGCCAGGTTTCCACCCACACATATGGCACTTCTTTGCCATTAGGGACATGGTTGCCTTATGTGTAGACTCTGGCCACTCACCGTGGCCTTGAATGTGTACCATTACTTGTTTAGTGAAGAGGATGAGGAGCAGATTTCAGCATATAGCTCGGGAAACTGAGGCACAGGAGTGTGCTTGGGAAGATAGGAAGAGAAAGTCTCCCTTAACTGACAGACTCACAGACCACCTTCATTCTTCCATTGGGAAACTTTCTTCCAGCCTCCCTACACTAGTACAGAGACTCAGCTTCACAAGTCACTACGATATGTTGGCTGGCGTTTTACTCTAAATGGTTTGTGGAATTCTCCTCCACAGAGGCCACACTGCAAACACATGCTATACTGTCTACACATAGCTTAGCTAGAGTCCCATCCCCTTTGGTGTACTGCACTTTCTCCAGAGTGGAGTGGTTCAGCAACGTTGAGACCTAGCTCAGGGATCACTGGTAATTACTCAGCAGTTATTTGATTTATCGTATAGATTGCTGTCACCATCCCTTATAAATCCACCAGCGCTTATCTGTGAGAGGGCTCTGGAATGCTGGGGGAGATTTCCCTTCCTATAGATTGCTGTCACCATCCCTTATAAATCCACCAGCGCTTATCTGTGAGAGGGCTCTGGAATGCTGGGGGAGATTTCCCTTCCTATAGGTCGGAGGGTTAAATATTTATTTAATTGTGTATATGTGTTCATGTATGTGTGCACATGACTGTGGAAATCAGAGACTACCAAACTTTACACAGGGCAGGGGCCATACTTGTTTGTTAAGTTCGTCCAGTTTTTCTGGACTTCCTGTTGGCAGATTCGGCATCTCATGCAGCCTTGGCCTTGATGCTGAGGATGATGCACTCTGCTGATGGCCCAGGTGCTGGCCTCCGAGCTTGCCACCTTGGGGCTGGACCCACCCGAGGTGACGATCTCCTCACCATCTGCTGGCCTAGTCACAGGCCTCTGCTGCACCTATGAGCTCGGGTCTTTTCTGTCCCTGCAACTTTGCCAACGGCAGTTAGTGCACACCTCCTTGGCACCAAGGGCACACCTGCTTGGCACCAAGGTCTCTGGCGGGTCTCGGGCTTTTTCAGCCATGCCTCTTCTGCAAGCCCGAGCTTGCTAGTGCCAGGTGCCGCTTTCCAAGGCTTTTCTTGGCCTTCCTGGGCTCTGCCCACCTAGGCTGCTGTCTTCAGCACGTCTCAGCAGCTAGACTGATGAGCAGGTGAGCAGCATTCAGAAGCAAGGCCAAGCAAAAAGCCCTCTCTCCAGTTTCCTGGGCTTTCCTTTATATACATGTCTCTTAATTATGCATCAGGCTGTTTTCTCATTGGTCGGCCTGATGCCCTCCTCCCCAGGTACCCCTGTTGACCAGGACCATATGCACTGCCAGGTGTTTCCCACAGGTGCAAGGTTTGAGGCTGATTTCATATGCCTCTTTTGGGAGTCTGCATTTCAGAAGCCCTTACATATTCACTACAGGTGCCATTGAAATATGGTGGCACTGAGACAACCAGGAGCTGGCATTGTGGAATGAAAGACAAGCCAATCTCTGGAGCTGGAGGGATGGCTCAGTCAGTAAAGTATTTTCCACATAAGCATGCAAACATGTACTTGAGTCCCGAGATTGCATGTGGAAAACCCAGCATGGAGGCATATGCTTGTAATCCTAGGGCTGGAGAGGCAGAGATGGAAGGATCCCAGACGAGTTAACTCCTAGGCCAGTGAGAGAACCTGTCTTAAAGAAGGTGAGCAGCACCTGAAAACTGACATCCTAGACTGACCTCTGGCTTCTACATGCACATGTACACATGCACACCTGCGTACATGTGTGTATCTATACAAACATGGGAATGCATGGACAAGTGCACACACAGAGAAAAAAAAACAGTTTCAATTTCTATTATGCTTGTGTGTGTGTGTGTGTGTGTGTGTGTGTGTGTGTGTGTGTGTGTGCGCGCACACATGCTACAGCCTGAGCTTGGAGATCAGACTTGTAGGAACTGGTTCTGACCTTCCACCAAGTAGGTTTCCAGGATTGAACTCAGGCTGTCAGGTTTGGTTTGTCAGCCCACCAACCTTTACTGGATTACATATCCCATCAGCCTGAACAATAAAAACATTTCTAGTGGTGAAAACTCAGGTGTCGGGTTGAGATCATTGGGGAGCAGGGCTAAGCAGATCTTCCTTTGGAGGTTGCCTCCCCTGACCTTTTGGTACCCCATCCTTTGTCTAGATGACTGGTCCAGGCTCCTGAAGGCAGCTCTTTATCACCTGGCTCAGCCTGCGGGCCAAAGAGCTCCTCCAGAGCTCCGTGAATCTCAATAAAAAATGGAAATGGCTTTCCCCCTTCATTTTAATTAACATTATGCCTACATTTCTAGGATAATGGATAATTAAGTGAGTTCCCCTGGCATTACAATGTTCTCAGAAATAATTTATGGTTCTGTCTCTCTCTGAGAAGGCTGTTTGGGTTGGAGCTGAAGTTTCACCATAAATATTACCAAAGAGCATTTGTCCGTGATTTGTTACTCGCATGACTGAGATCTTGTATCTCTTCAAAGTGTCTCCTGTAATATCCCCCCCCCCTAAAGACTATGCTTTCTTTGGCCCAGAATTGTTTGTAGAATGATGTGCTCCTTCAGCTACCCGAGGCCACTGTTTTAAGCCATGTTCATATTCATCTGACATCAGATAAAACCTTAACCTTCAAAACTGGGCTAGGTTCAAGTCTCATATGAAGAGGGACTGTGGATAAAAAAAGATGATTTCCCCCATCTACCATGTGTGCGTGCATGTGTGTGCGTGCGTGCGTGCCTGTGTGTATGTCTGTGTGTGTGTATGTGCACATGTGTGTGTGCATGCAGGCACACACGCACACACATAAGTATGCCAGTCAAAAGTACTCCATCACTGAGCTATACTCACAGACTCCATGTCCATAATAGAGCAGTGACCAGGAGCTGCCAACATCAGTCCCCAAACTTTCCCATCTAGAAAGGGACAGAGCTGGATTCGAATCCAGGCAGTCTGCCTCCAACCCTCATGAGTCTTTTGAAAATCTTCTGTCCTTGCTGTAACATCTGTACATAGGGGATATGTGTTGTCTGTCCCCCTTCAGGGCAGCCCATCCAGACATTGTGGTGAACTGCGGTCTGTGCACAGTGTAGCAGACACTTGCTGAGGTGGTGCTTGAGCCTGGCCTACAAGATTCAATTTCCAAAGGCAATTTTCTTCTCTTGCAACTTCAGCCTGAGCTGTAGTTTGGACTCAGGCAGCTCTATGCAGCTCATTCAAATCTATTTCTGGGGGTTTCTTGGATGACTTGACAGGTAAAGGTGTTTGCTGCTAAGCCCGGTGACCTGAGTTTGATCTCTGGAAACTGACATGGTAGGAGGAGAACCAGCTCTGCAGGTTGTCAACCGCTTGTTCTCTCTCTCTCTCTCTCTCTCTCTCTCTCTCTTTCTCTCTCCCTCATTACTGAGAATTGTACTGAAGGCCTTAGCCATGCTAAGGCAAGTAAGGAAGTTCTCTACTGCTAAGACAGATCTCCAGCTCTTTTTACTTTTTATGTTGAGTTTTATGTTGAGTTTTTATGTTAAGTTGCCCAAACTAGCCTTCAACTCACTTGTTGCCCAGACAGGATCTGAACATGCCGTTCCTCTGTCTCAGCCTTCTGAGTAGTTACCAGGCAAATTCTGACAGCATTATAGTGTATGATGTTTAGGTTTTTTTTTTTATACCGGATAGTATGGGGTTCTGGTTCTGTTCTATTGAAAATGCAGAATCAAATATCTACGGGACCCTCTATGTCTCTCTCTGCAGGGTCTTTCAAGGCAGTTTTTTCTTTTTTTTTAATTTATTTATTTATTGTTTCAGGTTACATCTCCATCACAGTGCTCTCTTTCCACCCCTCCCAGTCCTCTGGAGTGGAGTGTCCCTACATAACAGCCCCCCGCCCCAGTTCAGCAGTCATGTGAGGTCCAAGAGCCTCCTCATACACTAGGGGCCTACAAGGCAGCACCACTAGGGAAAAATGTCTCATTGACAGGGAAAAAAAGAAAAAGTCTATGTCCATGCCCCTTTGGTGCATTAGTTGTAGTATAGTTATCCTGTACTATATGGCTAAAATCTGACTGTAAGTGAATAGATGCCATGTGCATCCTTCTGAGTCTGGGTTAGCTCACTCAGGATGAGCTTCTCTAGTTCCATCCATTTGGCTGCAAATTGCATGATTTTGTTGTTCCTGATAGCTGAGTAGTATTCCATTGTGTAGATGTACCACAGTTTTTAAATCCATTCTTCGGTTGAGGGACATATGGGTTGTTTCCAGTTTCTAGCTATTACAAATAAGGCTGCTATGAACATAGATGAGGAAACTCCCTTGTGATTCGGACAAGCGAGTTTCTTAGGAGTGTTTTTAAGCCCAGAATACTCACTTCTCCTTTCCAGGACTCAGTGCATATTATGCTGGGAATGCTTCCTGATGTGACATGCTTCCATAGACGATCAGCTACTGTTGGGTGATGGGTCATTTGGCATCAGATGCCAAATACTTTATTGATAAAGAGACATCATAGGAGACTGTGGGATCCTTGGCTCTCTGCTTCCTTACCCCATGGCCTGGGCTAGCCTGAGACCTTCCTAATTTATAGTTTCCCAATTTTACAGAATGAGCTACCTTTCTAGATTCTGCCCTGATTTTATTCCTCCTGTGTAAAAGAAGAATGGAAGGGGGAGAGATTACATTCCTTCCTCCTCTCTTTCATCTAATATTTACCATGAGCCTGAAATGCACCGTGTGTCTACCAGGGACTGGAGATAAAGTATGGAGATGAAATCAAAACGTTCACACTGTGAATATATCTGACTTTGTTTATTAATTAAAAGGTAAATCCCTTGAAATGGAAAACAGACCAAGCTCTAACATTCAAATGCTGAGTGTCCTAAGGAGACAGCAGTTGTGATGCTCACAGGGAAAGCCAGACCTGAATCCTCTCCCACTCCCCCTTCCATCACACAGTCAGATGGGGATGGAAGGGCCTAGGAGGATTTTTTTTTTCCCCACATCAGACAGTATAATATTACCAGGAAGGAAGGTCATGGGGAAATACCACATGCACAGAATGCTCTTAATCCATTGCGCCGGCCATTGAAGCTGAGTGCAGCAACTGATAACTCAGATCCGGTGCCAGGGAAACCACCAGAAACAATGTCTGCTTACTATAGTGTGCTGGGGGCTGGTGATGTCTGTAATTCCAGTACTTGGAAAGTAGAGGCCGGAGGATCAGGAGTTCAAGGTCATCCTCAGCTACATAGTGAGTTTGAGGTCAGGTTGGCTATAGGAGATACTGCAAGAGGGAAGGAGGGAGGGAGAGGGTGAAAGAGAGAGTGGAGAGAGAGAGAGAGAAAATTAAATAAAATGTCAAAAGTCTCATGTTAAAATACCAAGGAAGGGTTCTTGCCCATGTGGAATTTCAATGTCCGGCCCCTCTGCATTCCCAGGAAAAGCCAAGGAAAGCTGCTCCAGTCTCACTTCACCCTTCACCTTGAGTTAGCCCTGCCTGCACTGTGTCCTCCAGGAATCCAAAAGCCCACACTCAGCAATGCCTGCTTTGCAGATCCATTGTACTGGATCCAGAGAGAGCTCTGTAGCCTACCCAGTGCTGGTGGCCAGGAGGAAATAGACAGACAGCCCCCTCGCAGTTCCCTCTGAGAGAGGCAGGAGGGGTGAGAAGGAAAGTGATAGAGGCCTGCCAGGTATTTCTGTCTCTGTTAAACCTGAGTTTGGCAACTTTAAAAACTCTTCTCCTTGATTCTAAAACTGGGTCCTCGGGGAACCTGTGAGACAGTCAGTCAAACGGCAGCCCCCAAAGCTGGGTGAGGTTAAGGCAGGTGACAACATGCTGCCTGTTGCCTAAAGTTAGAAAGAAAAAAGAAGAAATATTGGGGGCAGAAATCTATTTAAGAAAAGGCCAGGATATTGCGCTGTCTGTTTATGAGGTAGGCCTTGTCTGAAACTTCTTCTTCTAGGGTAAGAACCTCTGGAATAGATTTCTCCACAGGGTAGTTGCTAGAGGTCTGGGTGAGTCAGTTCTCACTATATTCTGTAGCTAGGAAAAATCATGCCTGATGTATGTGGGTGATAGTCCCCTGAAATGACTGTGACACCCATATGTATTTATATGTGTTCTCCAGGGAAGGAGTTGACAAACATTTTCTGTAAAGATC
This sequence comes from Lophiomys imhausi, assembly GCA_907164525.1. Lineage (NCBI taxonomy): Eukaryota > Metazoa > Chordata > Mammalia > Rodentia > Muridae > Lophiomys > Lophiomys imhausi. Next base: position 5,663,001 of record CAJQZJ010031764.1, read on the forward strand.
CAGAGAGCAAATGTTTTATGTCCTTTTGACTACCTGGGCATATGCTTTCTATGGCAATACAGGACCCTGTTGGGTGGTGTGATCCACTAATGAATGGGTGTCATCCTGTGTCAATAAAACTTTATTTACAGACATTTATGACAGGGTGGGACTTGCCTGTGGTGTGTTTTAATAGCCTTTGTTCTTGGAGATTGTGCGCCATACTGAAAGTCAGTGTTCTAGGTGGCCAGGGAGATAGGCTGGCCAACCAGAATGACACTGTCTATCAGAAAATGGCAGTTTTGTCATACAGAGATTGTCTGTGTTTATTTGTGCTGCTATAACAAAACACTTGATAATGAGTCACCTACCAAGCCCAGTAGTGTATATCTCACAGTATTGGAGCTGGGAAGTTCAAGGTTGAGCCTCTGTTAGGTTCATTGTCAGGTAAGAACTTTTCCTCCCCTTCCATGTTGGGGCCATGATACTGTATACATCACCAGAGATTTGTATCATCACATAGTGGAGGGGTCAGAAGTGGAGAAAGTGGTCAAATCCCTCTGTCAAGCCACTTTATGTGAAGTCCACCTAATATGCCCAGGAGGCCCCACCCCTGACAATGTTGCTTTGGGAACTGGATCTCTAACAGGGAATTTATGGGACATACTTGGACCACATCAGAAATAGAGAAAGAAAAATGTCAAGACAGATTATAGTTTGAGCACCCTATATTAGTCAAGGTTTTCAGAGAGAATGAATCAACGTGTACACATATGCATGCTATCGTTGGGTATCAAAGTTTAGAGGGTACTTCCAGAGGAATCACAGATTCTTGTGTTCCAGAACAGAACTTAGACAGAGACACATGGATAGTAATTAAGCCTAGTGAATTTATTAAGAAGGAACACAGTTCCACGGGAGGAAGGGAGCTGGAACAGAGAGTTCAGCAGCTCACATCGCCTCACTGTACAAAGACTCAGGCTCCAAATTCACACAAGGTGGGCTTTCTGTCTCATTTGTGTGGCGTGGGTTATTCTGCCTCTCCTCTATTTGCTGCATATACTTCTATATACAACTTCGTGCATCTTGTGCCTCATTAGCACCTTAGAGTGTGCACACACCCAGGAGTGAGCAGATGCTCACAGATCACCTTCAGGCATTCTGGAGTGCCTCAGCTCCTGTGCCAAGTGGCCCAAACTAGTTAATCTTGGGTGGTGGTAGTGGTTGTTCCTAGGTTTTTTTACCAAGAGCTGGCTTTTATTGAATGTTAATTTTATAGCCATTACCCAGGAGGCCACTTTCCACTCCACTCTCCTGCCTCACACTGTCATGTATCAGTTTCCATGGAGATAAAGCATTGCATTTTGGAGGGATACTTTAAGATGGAGTATGGTCTAAGGGGAGGTGCACCATTCCACCCTGTGGGGAAGCTTAGTAATAAGATCAGGGGAAAAATAACTCAGTAGCTCCAGGAAGTCCCCAGAACTAACCATATTTGCTAGGTTCCTTCTCCCTATTCCTCTGTAAGCAGTCAGGACTTTGGAAATTACTTGCAGACAAGCTCAGAACAGCTGAACTGACAGAAAGAACCAGAGAGAAGCAGAACTCTGTGGAAGACTCTCAAACCTGTTGAGCTGACCACAGGCTGTGCAGTGTTTCAGGTTTCTAGTGAGTTGTCACTCATGCTGGGGTGGGCTTCTGTGATACTAATGTGTCTATGAGCCATTCATGTACATTCCTGAAGGTAATCTCTCCCATGGTCTTGTAAATAACCCCAATAAAACTAACTGGACTTTGGTGGTATCCTTACCTTAGTCTGTCATTGGTTCTCCATCTGGGGTCACATAAACATTGGTTCATGTCTCCACACAAATAGTGTCACACACACCACACACATTTATACATACATACACATGTATACTTATACACATGCCTGTGAGTGTAGATATCAGTTAGAACATCAATTTCTTCTACCTCTTACCCCCCCAACTACAAGAAAATATAAATTAAAATATGAGTCCCCAGAACATTGTATATCACTGTGATTCCATCCTGTGTAGAAAGTTTTCTGAAAACCTCAGCAAACAGAAGCCTCTTTTGAGATATCCACCTCTCTCTACCAGATACACACGAGAGAGCTGTTAGAGAGTACCACTCCACTTGCAGATGGTTCTAATGGACCAACGATCCAGCCTAGCAAAAAGTTTGATGTCCTGGAGTCCTTGCTTACAATTCCTTCCCACTCCCTCTCCCTCTCCCTCTCTTGCTGCCTCATGCTACTCCAATGAGAGACCTTGTCTGGGTAGGGAGGATTCATCAGAATCTCTAATTAAATACATGGCAGCTGGTGAATTAAGGCATTTGTCTTAGCTCTGCCATCATATAATACCTTATAATCCTGGAAGTCCAAAGTATGAATTAATTATCATTTCTGAGAAGCCGGGAAGCCTTGAGGAGGGGGTGGGGTGCAAAGAGTGGTGCATAGAGACAGAAAAGGGTCTGAGATTATCAATTCTGTTGGCAAGAAGCTACTTTAGGATGCTCATCAGCCCACATGCATGTTTACTGAGTATCCCTGCATGTGTGTCTCTAGCAGGTGTGTCCAACCTCGGATATTGAGATGCGATGTTATTAGTTACAGAATTCCTGCTTCAGAGCCACACAATTGAGGTAACCTAAAAAAAAATGCATGAAAAAAATTCATGGCTTAAATAAGTTTATGATTTTATATTGGGTTGCACTGCACTCCTAGTTGCCCTCGGACCACCTGTTATGTGTGTGCATGACCATGCAAGTAGACTCAGGATTAAGATGTGAACTCACATCCATCGTCCTCGTTGGTGGTGGTAGCGAGGGGACTGTAGCATGTTATCAGCGACAGGGAACATGATGTGTTCTCTTGATGTTAAGCTTCAGGCCAACCATAGACAGCTTAGCACTCACGAGAGCACAGGCTGTCAGAATCCCTCTTCTATCACTGGCAACACTGAAGCTCAGCATATTAGCTGCTCTTCTCATTGCTTTGGTCAAACAACCGACAAGAAGCCACTTAGGGAAGAAAGACTTTGACTTTATTTCAAAGGAACCATTCCACTTTGGCAGAGAAGATATGGCAAGCAGGCAGGGGATGCATGGTGGCAGAAGTCAGGCCTCAGCTGGTCATGTTGCACTTGTATGCAGGAAGTAGAGGGCAAGCAGGAAGTGGAGTCAATTGTAAAATGTCACAACTGTGGTCCACTTCCTGCAGCGGAATTCTACCACCTATAGGTTCCTCAACCTTCCTAAGCAGCTGAGGACCAAGCATTCAAACATTCGTGAACCTATGGGGAACATTTCACATTCAAACCATAACACTCAGGAAGTATAAGTGACCTTCCCAAAGTCTCCCGGCGTTTGCAAGCGTTACAACTCTCCCCACATTCGAATGTGACCCACTTGGCCTCTGCTGAGCAGGCTGTTTCACTTCACTGAATCTTCACATTTCCTGATCAGTAACTGCCATATTCTAAGAATCTAGTAGTGATTCTTTAGTATCCTCCACATCTGCAGGCCACAATATGTCACTGTCATTCTCAGTCAACTGTCCCTCTTAAACTCTCATTACACTATCACTTTTGCTTCTTGGGTGGGTCTTCTTTACAGGAAGTACAATGCTTTGTCTGTCCCACGGAACACCACCTTTCACCCCTGACTCCTGTACCAAGTTCTCTGGGGACCAAGATAGCCCTGGGTCACCTTCTAGGCTGCACTGGTGTCTTCACAATGTTCAACAAGCTGAAGAGCCGTGGGAAGAGGAATAGTAGCCATGCATACTAGGACCAGGATAGGAGCCACTACAGTCTTTTATTGCCCTGGGAATTTAAATGCTGGCTGCAGATGTTATCCAGAGAATCTTATTGTGGTGGCCAGAGAGAAATACTACAGAAGTCATCCACAGGGGACACTCAGCACTGGGATGGCAACTGGATGAATCATGACACGTAAGCTTAGAAAATGTGAGCAATGGTGATAGAACACAAGAGAAGGAAAACCACCCCCGTCAGACGTCACAAGGTGTG
>CAJQZJ010031764.1:5670145-5701803 GCA_907164525.1 Lophiomys imhausi
TGTGTGTGTGTGTGTGTGTGTGTGTGTGTGTGTGTGTGTGTGTGTGTATGTGGTATACCCATGTATTCAGGCTTTTGGGTTTGCTCCATGGAGGAACATAACTGCAGGGCATGTCAGATGTCTTGTGTCAAGGCATGTGGTGATTGAGATAGTTTTGTCTGTGGATGGAGGGAGATTCAGCCTAAGGAGCTGGCAGCCCAGCGGGAGGGGAGCCAAGCAGAACACCTTAATGCTGGCTTAAGCAACTTACAAATAAAGCTGAGATTCCTGATGTTTAATTTCAAGTGACTGAACATTAACATTTAATTAGCTTCTGACTGCTAAACCAATATTAAACCTAGGTGGAGGCTGTTGGCATCTTGTATGTATTAGCAACCGAGACGCTAGGCTTCTATAATGGCAACATTTTGTGAGGTGAAACGTGGCTCTCACATGGAATCCCAATCCGTATTCCATCTCGCTGTCCTCTGAGACACACACATTCACATCTCTCTGGCTCTTGGAACAAGGACTAGCATCATGTGCCATGTAAGGCTCTTGATTCCCACTCCAGGTCTACCCTTCTGAGCTGGATGACTTTGGCCAACCCCTCCAGGTCTACCCTTCTGAGCTGGATGACTGTGACCAACCACTCCAGGTCTACCCTTCTGAGCTAGATGACTGTGGTCAACCACTCAAGGTCTACCCTTCTGAGCTAGATGACTGTGGCCAACCGCTCCAGGTCTACCCTTCTGAGTTAGATGACTTTGGCCAACCATTCCAGGTCTACCCTTCTGAGTTAGATAGCTTTGGCCAACCACTTCAGGTCTACCCTTCTGAGTTAGATGACTTTGGCCAACCATTCCAGGTCTACCTTTCTGAGCTAGATGACTTTGGCCAACCGCTCCAGGTCTACCCTTCTGAGTTAGATGACTGTGGCCAACCACTCCAGGTCTACCCTTCTGAGCTGGATGACTGTGGCCAACCACTCCACCTCTACCCTTCTGAGCTAGATGACTTTGGCCAACCTCTCCAGGTCTACCCTTCTGAGCTGCATGACTGTGGCCAACCGCTCCAGCTCTACCCTTCTGAGCTAGATGATTGTGGCCAACTGCTCCAGGTCTACCTTTCTGAGCTGGATGACCAAATGATGTGAAGTGGTTGAAACTTATCTCCTACCTGGAGGCTGGAGAGAAGCATCTTCCCTCTGTTATCACTCCGCTCCAGTAGTGTTGGGTGAACCATGCCTTGACCTGTGGACAGAGGGGCATGGCCCCAACCTGCTCCACTTCTGACCTCTCTGCACAGAGCATCTCGGTTCCTGTGGGACTGAGATCTGCTCCACCTCTTTGTCTCTACCACCATTTGGTCTAGATCCCTTTTCCTTGTGGTTCTGGTCCTGATTCTTACAGGTCTCAGCACAGACAGCCTTTACTTATGATTACTTTTTCATCTATATGCATTGTATGTATGTCCACACAGATGTGGGGGCCCAAGTGGGCAACACTCACTGAATTTCCCAGTTGCTTTTTATTTTTGTTTACTTTTTTAAGACAGGGGCTTACTGATTCAGCTGGCGAGAGAGCCTCTAGGATCCTCCTGTCTCTGCCTCCCCAGTAGTTGGATTATAGAATTGCATCACCACACCTAGCTTTTATGTGGATGCTGGAATCCCAAACTCAGGTCCTCCTCTACCTCACATTACCCAGTGAGCAATGCAGCCTGCCCCTAAATAACACTTCTGGAAGACAGTGTCTGGCTTCTGTGAAAGATCAATTTCCCCTTTGTTCTCATTGAGACATTGTTACACCTGAAGGCATCCGCTTCTAATCTCCCCTCTTCTGCCCAGCCAGGCAGCTTGTGCTTCCTTCCCAGCTTTCCAAGGCTATCTGGAATTCACCATTCCAGCGTATCCTCTAATGAGTTAGTTCCCTTGTTTGCTCTTCTAGAACCAGGCTGTCATGGCTCATCACTTGCAGCAAAAATCCCCTGTTTATAGTGACTTCGAAACTGCAGTTGCTTCATCGGCAGGATGGCCTTATAAGGTAGCTCAGTCTGGCTTATGGGAATCTGTGTCCCTGTAATGGCATGGCTGGACTTTGGGGAGCTATTACAGACAGTAATGATCTGCCTAAGGCTGGGGTCAGGGATAGTCAAGGGAAGCACCATATTTTTAGCCTGGACATTAAACCATGCATAAGTTTGCATCTGGAGGGAGATAAGAGCAGTTTCACGAGTGAGAGTGGGCATGGATGAGGCAGTGCCTCAAGAAAAGAGACAGCCTCCCTGAAGACAAGGCCAAGAGCATAGAGAATGACTTGTTCAACCCCCACATCAGAACCAGAATCAAGTCCTGTGAGTCCCCACTTCCTTGGATGTCCTGGAGCTCTGGGGAGGATACACAGAACGATCAGTGGCCTCAAGAATATTATAGGAGAGCTTCCGGGGAGGTAGCTCACTTGATAGAATGCTCGCCAAAATGAACAAAGCCCTGGGTTCCACCCCCAGCACCGCGTAAACAAGGCATGGGGCTGCATGCTGGTCATCCCAGAGCTGAGAGGTAGAGGAAGAAGGATTAGAAGTTCTAAGTCACTCTTAGCTTCATAGTTTGAGGCTAGACTAGGGTACATGAGAAGCTAAGTAACCTGCCGAAATGGGTAGCAGTGTTACAAGACTCGAACCTAGATCTGTTTGACTCCGGTCTTTTCTCTGTCTGCTATTTCCTCCCACCATTTTCTAGCCTATATCCCTTACGTCATCCACTCCCCATCATTTATCTACCAACAACTTCCTTGTCTGTCTATTGTGTTTCCTGCATGTGCCAAGGACCTGGCTAATCATTCCCTTCCTAGAGCTTATTTAGACTCCAAAAGGACAGAGTCTAATTAAAGTCCCAGCAAGATGATCAACTGTAGACTGACTAGTGGAGTCAGTGTTTCTTCTTTGGAAGAAGAAGGAGGCTCCTCACAGTAGTGATGCTTACACTGGAACTTGGGGGGTGGAAGAAACAAGGAATGTGATAAGCAGGGGGAAAATGTCTAGTCTTATCTCTCCTGGTGTTTTTTAGGAGCTTTGGGCATAAACCGCGCTGTGTCTCTACTGGTGCTGATGGTGGGGAGACATCACTGGGGCAATGGTCTCAGCCCAGCTGTATTTCTGTGCCCAGTTCTTTGTGTATGTGTATGTATATGTTGTGTGCGTGTGCAGTGTGCATGCGTGTGCATGTTCATGTATGTGCATGTGTGTGTGTTATATGCAGAGGCAAGAGGACAATCTCAGGTATCATTCCTCAGGCACCTTCTACCTTATTGTTTGAATCTCACCTGGACTAGGCTGGCTGGCCAGCAAGTCCCAGAAATCTGACTGTCTCTGCTTCCCCAGTGCTGGCATGGCACCATCTCACTTGGCTCTTTTTATGTGGGTTCTGGTGTGTGAACTTCAGTCTTTCTGAGTGTAAGGCAAGCATTTTGGTGATGGAACCAACTCCCTACCCCCATCTCACCTACTTCATGGTACTGTGGTGGGAGCTCTTGAGATATTTATTCTTTCTGCTGATCCAAAAAAATGTGTCACCTCCTCATCTTGGTCACATTTGGCTCCTTGTCTTCTAATCTAGTGGCTTGTTGGTGTGACTCAGCCCTGGGTGGTGGGGACCAGTCATGTTCCAAGCTGTCCCTCCTCTTATTAGCTGCTCGTGCCAGCCAAAAGCCGATGCAGACAATCCTAAATCCACTTAACTGTTATTTGCTCGAAATATTTGAAAGGACTGGCTTGGCCTATCTTCAAATATTTTGTTAGCTAATCAAAGCCAGATTGCGGTCAGAGGCCATATCTAAATTTATTAGGAAAATTAATAGACCATTTAGATTTTATTGGAATTAAGCTAAAATACGATAAGCAGTCACACCAGCAGATAGTCATTAATTATTACACTGACACTGGTGATAGGCTCCTAATGAAATATTGACTTGTACGTAAGTCTTGATGCCTGAAGACCCAGGGACAGGATTGAGATGGGTGTCCCCGCCCTGTCTGCTTGGAGTTAATTGGTTGGGACATGCTAGGAGAGGGTTTCCGTAAATATGCTTCATTCTTCCAGGCAGCAGCTACTATGTGCCTACTGTATACAAGTTTCTGCAGATATGCACAGCAGATATCCCTGATTTGAATATTAGTTCTGGGTCTTCATTATAGTGTGATTTTGAATATTTTCCTCAACAGCTCAGAACAGCCACTTCCGTAGCTGAACTGTAGGGGCAAATGTGACTGGGCTGAGTTGAGAAGTCACAGGAATGGTGTGTGTGAAAGAATGGGCAGCTATGCATTGCTGGGATTGCTGTTCCTGTCAGTGTTGCCATGAGTAAGGCAGAGTTTACCCTCACATTGGGATGCAGCTGGGTCTCTAAGAAGAGATGATTTCTTCTGGCTGGTTCCCTGCAAGTCCCAGCTAGGGTTGGAGAAGGCTTCATGGGTTTGTCATGGTCAGTTTCAAAGGCTGGGATTTGTTAAAAGTACACCAGCAAGGCCAAGAACTTCTAGGTAGATGGTGTTACATAGGCGAAGGTGTGAGGGCTTGAAGCTTCCGCTCATCCATGGGCTTTAAAGCTGGAAGGGACACGTTGCCATTAGATGAACATCAGGGTCACAGGGAGGGTAAATGTGCTCTGTGCTGATTGGTTCATTCTCATCTCTGTGAAGTGTATGGGTGTGATGAAATGGCTGCTCTCTCTCTCTCTGTGTGTGTGTATGTATGTATGTATAAAACCTAGGAACCACAAATGAGAGAAATCATACACTACCTGTTTTTCCGGGGTTGGTTTCATTCACATACTATGGTATTCACTGGTCACATCTATTTTCCTGCAAATGACAAGACTTTGTTATTCTTTCTCGCTGGAAAAAAAAAATGTGTGCGTATAAGCCACATTTCCTTTATCCATTCCTCTGTTGCTGGACATGCAGGTTGGTTCCGTAACTTATTGCTAACAGTCTTCAGTAAACGTGGATGTGCCAGTATCTCTGTGATATGCTGATGTGGGTAAATGCCCAGGACTGATACAGTTGAGTAATACAGAGGATATATTGAAATCAGAAACCTCCATACTGATTTCTTAAATGTTATAAAACGTTAGGAGAGTGTTGCTACATATATGGGCATTCTTTTCATGTGTCAAATACAGATGATTTCCCCTGAAAGTGAATATGCATTTCTGCACACACACATACACTCACACCACATATATATATATATATATATATATGCATCTTCCATTTTGCTATTAGTATGTATTTGTCTAATACATGTGTGTATGTGGGGAATTCTATGCTGAGGTGTGCATCCTGTATACACACAGTGTATCTCTGCTGCATCCTGTATACACACAGTGTATCTGTGCTGCATCCTGTATACACACAGTGTATCTATGCTGCATTTCCTCTGTATGTCCATATTTGTCTGTTTCTGTCTGTGCATAGACATACAAATACAGTGCAGAAGTTGAGGACATACCTGTATATTATATATATAAGTGTGGAAGCGTGAAATGATACATCTGACACATGGAAAAATATGCAGATAATAAACAAACATAAGGAAGTGTAAAATAAGCTAGATCATCCTAGGAAAAAAATATCAGGAAATGCATGAAGGTCAGGTGAGGGTGGCTGACCATGATCACACACTGTCCAGCATCTAACTCTGTGTTGACTAAGTTCAGATAAACTGAGAATACTAAAGGAAAACCAATCTTTCCCTGTTCAGTATGACTGGAAAGCTCAGTAGGCAAAGACAGTGAAGAGCTGGCTGGGGGACAACATCCTGTGGCCAGAACTTGATGGACAAGTGAGACTAATAGGGAAGTTGTGCCTCGGTATGGTAACAACCGAGATCCCTTTGTGCCTGTGAACCCTAACAGGGTATGAGTGAACAGGGGTCTTAATGTACAGGGTCAATGCCTCCAGTGCGTGAATAGGGTTGGGCCATCAGAGGACTTGTGGAATCATGGGAAGTGTGTGGTGATGTGGACAGGACCATGTGATTCAGGGTCTCACAATGGCCCGTGACTGATTTCAGGTTGATTTTTGAAAACGAAATGGAGAAAAATGGTGAGTTCCATTGCTCTTTCTATTGGGTTATTATTAAGAACTCTCCTCAATTGTTTTAAGGTCGCCAAACCGGCTGCTCGGGACCCGAGAAGATAAGATGTCCTGTGGAATGGCTTTTGCTCCCTGGTGCTGCTGGGTGGATCAGTAGGAAGGGAAGAAGCACAGAGGCTGGTCAGCCTTTGTGGGGGTCAAGATGAAAAAGGCAATACCAAGGGAAGATACTCCATCACAAAGACAAATGGAATCTGGCTTCTCAGACATGGTGTAAAACAGTGGGAAGCTCCAAGAAAATATTCAAATGAATGAGCAGGTCTTGTGTGGGGGTGCATGCCCTCCATTCTATACCTAAGGAGGTAGAATTAGGAGAATTAATGCAAACTTGAGGCCAGCTTGGGCTAACAGCGAGACCCTTCCTTAAAAACAACAACCACTGCAACAAGGAAAAGCCAGGTAGTGATACATGCCTGCACTTGGAAGTCAGAGGCAGGAGGATTACTGCAAGTTTCAGGATGGCCAGGCTGCATAGTGAATTCAAGAGAGCCAAACCCTCTTAAAGATTAAATTAAAAAAAAATTTACCTGGGATTGAACCTCTGATGTCATCTGATCATATTACTTAGAAAATTAATTTTATTCATTATTTTGTTGTTGTTATTATTATTAGTGTGTGTGTGTGTGTGTGTGTGTGTGTGTGTGTGTGTGTGTGAAACTCTGTACATGTGGAGGCTGAAGGGTAATTTTCAGGGGTTGGTTTATCCTTTCACTGCGGGTTCCTGTATCAAGCTAGGGTTGCCAGGCTTCTGCAGAAAGCACTTTTACTCATAAAGTCATCTTGGCAACCATCTATATATGATTAGGAACTCTGACTCTAACCCTAATCCTAACCTTAAACTTAAACCTAACCCTAACTAAGTTTAACCCTAACTCCCAACTTTAACACTAACTCTAACCCTCAACCCTAAAATTTCTCTCCCTATATACCTCTATCATCTGTCTATCTATCCATCCATCCATCCATCCATCCATCCATCCATCCATCCATCTATCTAATCTACAGATAGTTTGACAGGTTCCTGCCAGATAGCCTAAGTAAACCTGAAACTCATGATCTCCTCCCGCTTAGTCTAGAGTCACAATTGCTTATTTGGATGAAGACAAATGGGTTCAAAACAGACCAGGTTCAGAGTATGACTGGAACCAGACCACAGGGTTCTTGGGGCATGTGTGACAGTGATGCTTCAGGGTATTCAATCACCACCCACCTCCAGAACTCCTGACCTTTTATGGGGCACATTAATGTATTTTACTAATTATAAATGCAATTAAAAAGTACTGAAATAAAATTCGGCTGATCTATCTAATTTACATTAAGCACTTTCAAATTATGCAGATGTAAAGTCTCTCTCTGTCTGTCTGTCTGTCTCTCTCTCTCTCTCAATTTGGGTTTCGGCATAAAATTGTCTGCATTAAAACAGCTGGAAAAACCCTTGTAGGAAAACAAATTTCTTTTCTGTGATTATTCTCAGTGTGTGAGTTAATTTCCCAGGCAGTAATATACTTGGCTGGCATCCGGCTGTGGGTCCCAGAGCAAAAGACATGTGTCTGGAGCAGGCTGCCAGGCAGAGCTGTGTGGGGGAGGGACAGGAGTTGTTTGGTTACTCAGGGAACGGGGTGGAAAGGCTAACTAGGCAAAAAATACTGGCGAGATGGTTGCTAAACTGTTGCAATTTACAAAGTGAACGACACAATGGCAGATTCAATGTGTAGGTCCTTGGAGTAGAACCATCTGCTGGATTTATCTAGCAGTGTGGGTACTTTGCGTTTTATTTCTTTCTTTTTCAATTTTTTTCTACATCCTTGGCTGTTAGGCAGAGAGAGTGATTGCCATGGATTATTAAAAGTCAGGTCGTTCTCTTTTGCCTGCAGTGGAAGCTATGTACAGACCATCTATAGCTCACACACAGAAATAACGCTGAAGACTGGAGTGTAGAGTGAGCTGTTTCTCCATCCAGGGCTGGGCTCTTGTGCTTGCTTCTCCACTGGGGCTCGGAGGGGACCCTGGCTCAGCCTGCTTCTGCTAGAGGCTGTGTTCACCCGAGGACAAGACCTTACTGGGGGCCTGTTTGCAGATTAAATCTGATCCCCAGCTTCCTTGGAAGCCGAGGTATAATAAGCTCTTCTTGGGAGTTGCTTCTAAGCTCCTTAAAACGCTGCGGTGTGGTTTAGCTTCCCTTGCTCCATGCACTCAATTTTATTTGCAGCCCAAACTTTGCCCTTTAAGCTCCCCATCAAAAGGTAGCCTCAAGTAATTCCTCAAATTGAAGCTGTTGAGCTGGAGCAACGAGAAGGCTTGGGCAGCTCTCTTTTCTCCCTCTGCTACCTTTGGATGCTAAAGGGATGATTCTGCATGAGGGCTGGGTACCAGCCTCATCTCCTCTGTTGCAAAAGCCATAGTGTATGCTGACCTTCCACCGTCTTGTCAAAAGGTTGTTGGACTTTATGATACTCTTGCATGTGTAGGGTGGATATGAACACTCCCTGCCTCTTGAGATCTGCAGGCTCAGTGGCCATTGTTGGGGTGCAGTGACTCTTAGCCCCTCAGTCCTCCAGTCCCTGCCATTCTTTCAGGGGCAGTTATGTCCATATGGAGTGACTTCTTCCTGTCAAGAGAAAGCCATTCAGATCTTTCTAGATGAGCAAGTCTGGCTCTTCATAGGCAACCAGATACTAAGTCAGACCTAGACTTATGGGTCTGTCTACTCAGGACATAGCCAAAGGCAGGATTGGATTCAGTGGAGATCTTGCCAGTTTCTCTTGATTCTTTATGTTACCCCCCCCTAATCCAAGCCTAACACAACAGTGGCAAACATCCCTGCTCTTTGTCTTTGGCATTCTTCCTGATCCCTTGGCTACAAGGAAGTTTCTGTGTGCCTTTGGTCCCCAGGTTTGCATCTTTGTGCACATACATGATTCCGGAGAGCCTGCATCCTCATCAAGAATCCTCCTTCTGTTAGCTTTGAGAGGGATGTGGAAAGTGGGTAGAGAAATATCAGGTGCTTTCGAAACAAAAATCTGTGGTTTCCTAACATGGCCTCTCTTGTTCCATCCCGCTATATAGCTGTTAGCAAGTCCTGTGGTGTGTGTGTGTGTGTGTGTGTGTGTGTGTGTGTATTGCATATATGTAGTGAGCCTAGATGCCTAGTATCTTACTCTACCATTCTCCACCTTTTATTTATTCATTTATTTATTTTGAGTGGTACTCTCTCATTGAGTCAAGATTTCACAAGTTGTCTACCCCAGCTGGCTATCGAGCCCTAGCAATTTGCCTGTCTCTGCCTTTCCTAGCCATAGGGTTTTAGATATGTGCCTGGCTATTATGTGCATACTGGACATCCAAAGTCAAGTCCCTGTGACTGAGTGGCAAGCACTTTACCCATTGAACTATCCCCTCTGGGTTCTACTTTCTGCAGCTGCTTTGAAGAGTAGAGTTTCACACAGTGGAAGTTCACAAGGAAATAAAATAATGAGCAGGAAGCATGGGCATGGAGCCTGTCATCACCTCCCTCCCAGTGGAACCCCCCCTCTGTTGGCATCCATGAACCATTTGATGAAATGGGACTGCATTAGTAAAGCAATAGAGATCTACTAATGAGCCATGAGCTTCTACAGAATTGGGTCTCACATATTTAAGCAGTGGGGTCATGTCAGATTGAGTAGGAGGTTCCATCTTCTTTCTGGACCCCTCTGCAAGATCACACTATCCCATAAGTCTGTGGTTTTGGTCAAGGCTTTGAGATTTCAGAAAGGCTGACTTTCTTCCCTTCCTCTTCTCTCATTTCTGCCTGCAATGACCTTCCCAGCTACATTTCCTGTCAGGAAGACCTGTCCTTGCTCATCCTAACTCATGTTTCTCTCCACCTGGTAAACTTACTCCTTTTCAAAACTCAGGCCAGAAAGTTCCCCTGGCAAGTCATTCCTCGGCACTGCACCAGTATGGCTGGCTGGCTTCACTCTGTAAAATCTTAGACCTGAGTCTAATGGAGCTTGGTAACCCTTGATGGTGGATGGTGGATGGAATGGAATGGTTGTTTAGTTGATGCTATTGAGTGAAGAAATGAGTGAGTGAGTGTGTGTGTGTGCGTGTGAGCAGATGGTTGGGTTGAAGATATCTATATTTATATTTATCTATACCTATAGATATAGATATATCTATAACTATTTAGATAGACAAATAGATAAACATTCTTACACATTCTTCCTTGAGACAAAGACATTTAGAACTGTCCAGGATGAACAAACAAGTCTGTCTTCACACAGGCAGCCAGATACTAATTCAGATCTGGAGCCATAGATCTCAGATCTCCCAGTTAAGAGGGACCTATACAGTGGCAGAGTTTGATTAGATAGGGGGATAGCCAGCCCCTCTTTATCCTTCATCTTACTGCTCCCCCAACCAAAACCTAAATGACAAATATATGCAGATGGATAGATGGCTGAGATAGAGAGAGACATCCACAAATAAAAACTCGGTTGGCTGTTTGGCTGGATGAATGAGAAAAAAGAAATCCTTCATACACAGATTAATAAATGGATAGATAGATGGATCGATAGATGGATTGATGAATGAATGGGCAGATAAGAAAAGGGAAAAGGGTATGAGACATGCATACATAAATTAATACGTAGATTGATGGATAAATTGGTGGTTAAGTGATTGAGAGAAAGATACATCCATGCATGTGTGAATGCATGGCTTGGTGGATAGACAGTTAGGTGGATGGATGGATGGTTAGGAAAGAGAGAAAAAACATTCATACAAATTCATGGCTGAATGCATGGAGAGTAGGCAGATGAGCAGGAGAGAGAGAGAGAGAAAGAGAGAGAGAGAGGAGAGAGAGAGAGGAGAGAGAGAGAAACACATGGGTGACTGCAAGGATCAGTGGGGTGGGTGGACGGATAGATGAGAGAGGAAAGAATTCCTACATTAAAGAACATGTGGACAGAGCATGTTTAGGTGTGTGAGATATTAATAAATAAATAATGCATGTATGTGAATATGTATTATGTATGTTTGAAATGAATTAACACATAGGCATATAGATTTACTGGTATTGCTGGTGGAACCTCTGAGACCCAGCAGGACCTTGGTTGCCAACACAGCAAGCAAAGTTAGTATTCAATAGCAGGATCCTCACCTTGGGGATGATTTTGAAGAAAGTCCCCGGGAAATTCACAGGCTAATGATTCTGAGAACAGATGAACATGTTGGCCTGCTGTGATTCTAGATCTGGATAGCACTGCACCCAGACTGAGCCAGCCTGGCCTTTATGGACTGCCCACCTCTCCCCACCTGCTCTGTCCGCCTTCTTTCCCTCAGGGGCTGTGATAACCAAATCCTAATTAGTTGTGGTAGCCTTCCAGCAGGCCCGGCCTGGACACTAGGGTTTTCTCTGCCACTGTGGCAGCTGCATGCCCTTGCGGCCTGCAGGCTCTTCCCCCAGACAAAGGTACTTAGCGGGTGCTTTCTTCACATTAATAATCGGAATTGACAAGTTCTAAATGAGGCCCGCCTTGGTGTGCAAGACAGCTCTGATGGATAGGTGGGGGGACTGACGGCTCCAGAGAAATGTTTTTGCCGTTACCTGCACTTCTCTGACAGGTTTTTAATAGTCCCACTAAAACTGAAGTGTACTGGAAAAATTTGTAGATGAAGTGCAGAGAAATGGAGGAACTTGGAGGTTCTGA
Source organism: Lophiomys imhausi (assembly GCA_907164525.1). Lineage (NCBI taxonomy): Eukaryota > Metazoa > Chordata > Mammalia > Rodentia > Muridae > Lophiomys > Lophiomys imhausi. The sequence goes on from CAJQZJ010031764.1 coordinate 5,681,974, forward strand.
GGTGGAAAACTACAGTCTGGAGAAGGTGGAGTTGGTCTGAATGTGTTGAACTCTGAGGACGCCACTCTGGGGGTAGGGGGAGGATTGAAGTGGGAGATCATTTGGTCAAAGGTCTTTGAGGAGACCTGGGTTGGATTTGGGGCAATGTTGAGTCCTGGAGGTTCATGTGGGCTGTAGCTGAGCACTTTGGGATGGAGCCCTATTGGGGCTAGAGTATGTTAGGGTGTCCAATCCCATAAATTCAGTCACTTACGCACTCCCTCACTGGTCAAACATTTATTTGCCACCAATGCCTACATCACAGATGTGAATTAGTTTCAGTGAGTTCAGAATGCCATTATGGATGGGAGAACGGGGAGATTTATGGGAACTTGGATTCTGAGCCTCAGCTTTGCTGCCTCCAACATGAGGCTATTCACACCTCTTTCTTAGAAGTCAGCCATGTTGGATTTGGGGTGGCTCAGGTCCACATCATAAATAAGGTTGTTGCCAGAATTGGGAAGAGTTTAATAGGGGTTTAATAATCAAAGGGCTGAGGGAAGCTAAGGAGGAAGACAGCACATGGAGTCTGGTACCAAGCAGGGATTGTCTACAATCCTTGTCCCTCCAAGGGACAAGGAGGGGGAACTCTCAGAACCCAGAGGTGTTACAGAGGGTGGCATGGTAGAGGATTGATTTTTAAGCGAAGATAAAGCCATAACTAGCCCATATTCCAGCAAAGAGGCAGTAGAGAAGGTTACTATAATGCATTCCATACATTGCTGGGTGAGTGAGCAAAGGGCCAGGATTCGGGCAGAGTTTGGAGGCCCGCCATGAGGCACACAGGGGCTGAGGAGACTGTGGAAGTGAGTCAGCCAACCCCAAGTTTAGTGGTTAAAACAGGCTGGCCTCATAAGCCGGCCACAAGCTAGCGGTGGAAATAAACTGATGGCATGAATCGGCAAAACTTAGGTTTGAGGAAAAAGCCTCAAACCTAAGCCGAAGATAGGACTGCCTGCCCTGACTTCCAAATCCAGACTGCTAATTACTAAAAGGGTGTGCCTGCAGATGGAAGACTGACTACAAACCAAGGTGTCCTGAGGACCCGTGGTCTACTATCCTTTCAAGAGGGTTAAAATGGTATTGGTTAGTTGTTTTTAGGTATTAAAAGTTTATAGATATTAGGTTATAAATTATAGGTATTAGGTATTGTAGGTTATAGATTATAGGTGTTTTATAGGTAGTGTTTGTTAAGTATTAATAAATGTAGGTGCTTTAAATAAAATTTTTTGTGTTACAGGATAGGGACTCATTAATATCCATGAAGGACACCCTGGCTGAGCACACATCAAGGTGGATACAGGTGCAAATGGGAAAGCACTGACCCCAGGGGATTTTCCCAGTGACATCAGTTCACACAGACACCAGCACCAGTCTGGGAGTGGTATATGTTTTAAGGAGTGTCCATCTCCACAGAGAAAGATTGGGTGGCTGGTCCTATTTACCTTTGAAGCTGACGTTAGGTAGGATCGGTCACTTGTCAGGCCTTTGCCAGGAGAGCTCCCATTCTGTACCCCCATTTTCACTCTTCCTTCACTCACTCTGAAAAAGCTGTCTTAGTCTTATTTGTGTTTCTGTGACAAAATACCTGAGGCTAAGTAATAGGAAGACAAAAAATGTATTTTCCCACAGTCTGCTGTCTACGTGCTACATTTTCAGTTGGGTGGACATGTGCTGGATACTTACTTAGTGACACAGGTGGAAAAGGAATGATGTCTGTGTCCTCTGTGTCCTTCCTGTGGCTGGAAAGTAGAGCATGCAGAGGGTCTTAGCTAGTTCCTTCTCATTTCTTCCTCTAAGGACAGAGCTGGCCTGGAACTCACAGTAGAGCCCAGGCTGGCATTGTAATTTCAGCTCAGGAAATATTACAACACTAACTCTAGACAAACCACATCACTGTCAGCCAGAAGCGAGCCGAGCCAGCTACAGGTCTGTTTTACTTTGTAGTGGTTGAATTGGGTCTTGAGACTGAAGTCAACTTCTGGGAATCCATGAAGAATTTGGGTCCTTCGAAGGGACTGTAGTTGGTGGGAGAGATGGAGCTGAAGGCTGAAAAGACTTTGTGCTATCCCAGGATCTGTTTCCCTGGTTAACTCTAGACAGAGGCACTTTCTACTGTCCTTAGCCCAGCCCTCTGAGAACCTTCACATTGAGCCTTCTCACTTCCTGGTCTCCTCCTAAACATTCGGCCTCTCCCATGAGGGCAGAACCTCAGGAAAAGAAAACAAACATACCAAAGAGTGTTAGGGGCATATCCATGTAAGGCCTGAACAGAAGCGGAGATGCCCCCAACTCTGCCTTGTAGATACGAGCTTCTCTCTCTGCCAAGCCTGGCCAGTGTGCAGGCTTTGGCATGGGATGTTCAAGTTGGAGTCCTCAGTTCATAAGATGCTTACACCCACCCTGGGGTCCACGGAGCAGTCTAGACCACATCCTCTTCTTTCCTCACTTGGGAGTGACATCTGTGTCACTCTCCAATTATGTAATGGTTAATCTCGGTTGTCATCTTGATACACCTGGGAAGAAGGAATCTTGATTGAAGAAGTATGTCCACGACCTGTGGTCATATCTGCTGGGTATTTTCTTCATTGCTAATTGATGGAAGAAGGCCTAGGCCATTGTGGACAGTACATCCCTAGTCAGGTGGCCTGGGTTGCCTAAGGACAGTAGCTGAGCAGCCAGAGTAAGCAAAGCAGTTTTAGTAACATTATCCCATGGCCTCTGCTTCAGTTCCTGTTTTAGGTTCCTGCCTTGTCTTCTCTTGATGAAGTGTAATCTGAAATAAATCCTTTCCTTTTCCATGTTGCCTTTGGTCACCATTTTATTACAGCAACATAAACCTAACGTGGACACAATGCAATCATTTTAACTGTCAACTTGTCACAATGAGGAGATTCTAAATGAGGTATCGACTTGGCCACGTTGGCCCGTAGTTACGTCTTTGAGGGGTTATTTTTCTCAAGTTAACTGGGGTGGGAGGAACTGTGCAAGGTGGGTAGAACCATGTTATGGACTGGACCCTGCACTGTGTAGAGAAAATATCCTGACCACAAGCACGTGCAAACTCCTCCTCTTTCTGTCCTCGGTGATGGGTGTGATTGACCCCCACCATCTTGGCTTCCTTGCAACAGTGCACTGTAACTTAGAACTGTGGCTAACATGAATCCTTTCTTTCCAATGTTGCTTTTTTTCCAGGCGGTTTATCAAAGTAACACAAAACAAAACTAAGACACCTAGTGTTCTTTTTTGAAGTCTTTGTGTGTATGGGTGGGTATATGCACATTTGTGCGTGAGCGCGTGCTATGGGATGGGTGTGGGTGTTAGAGGGATGCGCTCTTGGGATGGTCCTCACCCTCCACACTATTAAATGCAGAGTTTCCTGTTTGACGTAGTGTACAGAAAGAAGGCCAATTGGCCCATGGGCATCTAGGAAGTCTCTTGTCTCCACCTCTGACGTCACTTTAGGACTGTTGGGCTGGGATTCCATATGCAGCAGGCTTTATGTCATTTCTGCGAATCTGAACTCAGCCACAGCAAACTCTTTACTTGCTGACTATCTTACAATCCCACCTTCCAGGATTCCTTTCACTATTTGGCAGTAACCTAGAGAGGCCACAGGCCCAGAGACCTGTGAACTAACCCTTCTGCGGTAGGGGTCCTCTCAGAAGGCTGCCTTCCCACTAAAGGTGGAGCCCCTTTTCTGGGCTAATTTATCTATTATCTATTTATCTATCTTACTATTAAACTAGGTCATGACTGACACATTTACACAACCGGAAATCAATAAGGCACAAATCCGCTTGCTGTCAGGGTTTATTACCCAGTAGCCACACCAGCATAAGACACACAGAAATGTGAGAGTGGGGAGCAGGAGAAAGTTCTGGAATCCCTGGTTTTCAGGAGGGAGGGAGCCTAAAAAAAGTTTAGAATCTACACCAATGCTTCTCAAGCACAAGCAGGAATCATGGAGCATCCAAGAGGGTGGGATGAGTCAGCTGCAGAAGGGCAGGGCCAGTGCTGCAGAAGGGCGGGGCCAGTGCTTCAGAAGGGCGGGGCCAGTACTGCAGAAGGGCGGGGCCAGTGCTGCTGACCCTTTGGGTGTTATCATTGGCTGCTGGGTTGGGCCAAACCCTGAGGAGTAAGGAGGCAAGCTCTCTCAGTGCTTCCAGGAGTCACATTTACAAATGGCAACTTTTCCTGCATACATTTTTAGAAACGTTGGCTGTAGGGAAACCTTATTCATTTTTTCAGTCCCCTCCCTCCAGTCCTTGCGTATAGCCAATTTGCTTTCTCTTTCTGGATGACACAGCTACACAGTGGCATATTACTTGGTAATGAAAAATAATGAAATGTTGGGACTGAGGGATGACTCATTTGGTAGGATGCTTGCCTTGAAGCACAAGGAATTGAGTTCAACCCTCAGAACCTCATTTTCAAGTCTCCCTATAAATCCAGCACTGGAGACGTGGAGGTAAATGGGTGTTTAGGACTCACTGGCCAGCTGTTGCAGACCTTTTGTTGAGTCTCACATGGTGAAAGTCACCTCATATGTAAGGTGGATAGTGCTTGGGGAACAATACCAGAAACTGACCCCTGGTTTCTACATGCATAAGTGCATACATGCATGAACACCTACACATGTGCATATGCATCCATATGTATACAAACACACATATATTCACATGCACACACACATAAATATGCACACAAACACGAATATAGTAATGGAGTGCCAATCCATGATATACCCTAGAATACACCATGTTTAGTGAAAGAAGACAGACCCCCAGGTCCCATACAGTAGGGTTTAATTTGTGTTAAATGTCCCCAACAGGCAGGACTTATTACTGAATTTCTAACCATCTTCTTTGTATAAGAGGAGTCCTTTATCAGGTGATGAGATGTGTCCATAGTATGGTTTTAAGTGAGTCAGTATGTTAAATACTTGGTATAGTTTCTGCACAGATAAAATGCTAACTATTTACTAGCTATTATTTAATATTTGTGTTATTATTTCATGTCTTCTTGGGAGTTTTCACATTTTCTCCTGACACTGAACTCATTAAATATTTTCTAGACAATGAGCATCTGTGTTCTTGGGTTACAGTCCTAGAATTACTACAGGAAGAAAGGGATGGTTGGCACACAGGAGTTTCTCAAGCCCTTTCTGTTGTCTGATGTGAATTCTTTAAAGCATTTATGACAATTATTAATTTAAATGGCTACGCTCTGTCTCCAATGACAACTCCAGTGTCATTCCTTTTACTAGAGGAGCGTTTCTTGTGCTCTGAGTCCTCCAATGCTGGTGTCTTCCAGGTCTTCTCCTGTTATCCATGTCGCTATTGCTGTTCACATACTGTCCTTTTTCAGCCTTCACTGCACGTCTCTCTTGTAAGCCATGCTCCTGATCCTCAAATGCTATTCCTAACACAGAAGAGACACATGGATTTCATTCCCTTAAAAAAACAACAACAACAACAAAAATCAAAAAGACAAACTTTCAGTTTCCCTTGCCCCATCCATTTCTAATGTCTGTTTTATTTCCCTTCTCAGAGAGATTCAAGCATCCTCCTTTGTTACCTTAACTTCTTTGGGTCTGTGGATTGTAGCATGGTTATCCTTCACTTTATGGCTAATATCCACTTACAAATGAGTACATACCATATTTGTCTTTCTGGGTCTGGATTACCTCACCCAGGATGATCTTTTCTAGTTCCATCTGTTGATGCCATTGTTTTTAATAGCTGAGTAATATTCCATTGTATAAATGTACCATATTTTCTTTATGCATTCTTTGTTTGAGGGACGTCTTGGTTGTTTCCAGTTTCTGGCTATTACAAATAAAGCTTCTATGACCATAGTTGGGCAAGTGTTCTTGTGCTTTGGTGGAGCATCTTTTGGGTATATGCCCAGGAGTGGTACAGTTGAGTCTTGAGGTTGAACTATTCCCAGTTTTCTGAGAAACCGCCAAATTTATTTCCAAAGTGGTTGTTCATGTTTGCACTCCCACCAGCAATGGAGGAGTGCTCAACAGGAGGGATCAGGTATGGGGAGGATGGCAGGAGAGAGAACTGCAATCGGTGGAGGAGGGTATCTCTGGGGCAAGCTAGAAATCTAGGACAATGGAAACTCCCAGGAATCTGTGAGGGTGACCCTAGCTAAGACTCCTAACAACAGGGGATATGGAACATGAAATGCTACCTCCTGTAACCAGGCAAGACTTCCAGTGGAGGGATGGGGATACCAACCCAGCCTCAAAACCTTAGACCCACAATTTTTCCTGCCTATAAGAGGTGTAGGGACAAAAACGGATTAGAAAGTGATGAAATGGCCAACCAATGACTGGTTTAACTTAATTTTCATGCCATGAGAGAGAGGCCACTCCTGACACTATTAATAATATTCTGCTATACTTACAGACAGGAGGCTAGCTTATCTGTCATCTGAGTGGCTTCACCCAGCAGCTGATGAAAACAGATGCAGAGACCCACAGCCGAACATTAGACAGTGCTCAGGGAATCTTATGGACGATGAGGAGGAAGGATTGAAAGAGACAGAGAGGTCAAAGACACTATAAGAAAACCTGTAGAATCAACTAACCTGGGCCCATAGGGGCTCACAGAGATTGAACACACCCACCGGAGAACATGCATGGGATGGACCTAAGCACCCTACACATGTGTAAGAGTTGTGCAGCTTGGTCTTCATTTGGGACCTCAAACAGCAGGGACAGGGGCTCTCCCCGACTCTGCTGCTGGCCTTTGGATCCCTTTGATATGCCAAGGTGGGTTGATATCCATGGGAGGTCTCCCCTTCTCTTAGGAGAAAGGGAGGGGGCAAAGGGGAAGGGGAAGTGAGAGAGAGGGACTGGGAGGAGAGGAGGGTGGCGAAGTTCCTAGTGGGATGTAAAGTTAATTAATTAATTAATGAAGGGGCTGGAGAGATGGCTCAGAGGTTAAGAACACTAGCTGTTCTTCAGAAGGTCCTGAGTTCAATTCCTAGCAACCACATGGTGGCTCACAACCATCTGCAATGGGATCTGGTGTCCTCTTCTGGAGTTCAGGCATGCATGCAGACAGAACACTGTATATACAATAAATAAATAAGTAAAAATCTTTAAAAAAATTAATTAATGAAAAAAGATGTTATATGAAAAAAACCTTTAATGTATACAAAGATCTGTTCTCTGCTACTCAAACCCGAGCTTTGCCTGTATCACTACCACCATGATTATCATCTTCTTCCAGTTCCTCATATATGTATATGTGTGTGTGTGTGTGTGTGTGTCTGTGTGCGTGTGTGTGTATTATTTCTACTGCTACTACTATATTTGAAGCTCTGGACATTGATCCCAAGGCCTTCCACATCCCAGACAAATGCTCTCCTAATGAGCTACATCCTCTGCTTTCTTATTGTCATATTTGTAAGTTTTGAGACGGAGTCTAAGCAGATCGTCCAGGCTGGTCTTGAACTCCTTATGTAACTCAGGCAGACCTTGAACCTTAACCTCCCCCCACCCCCACCCGTTCCTTAGCTTCCTGAGTCACAGGGATGACAAGCCTGTGAGTCTCTCTTCTTCGTGGCACTACCAACCGCAGTGACTACTACAGAAAACACAGGCAAGAAGCTGAGCTGATGGCTTGCTTCAGTTAATTGAGTCTGGTCCACCACAAATTCTGTCATGGTGGATGCACAGGCAAGATGATCCAAGCTCAAAGGTCACATAATTTACCCCAAAGCATACACATCTGCCTCAGAGCCCATCCTTGTTCGTTCATCTGCATCGTCTGCTTTTACTGGGTGTGTGTGTGTGTCTGTGTGTGTGTGTATGTGTGTGCAAGTGTGTGTTTGCATGTGCGTTTGTCCTTGTAGAGGACAACACCTTTCCTTTTGAGGTAGAATCCCTCACTGGCCTGGGACTCACCAAATGAGCTAGGCTAGTGGGCCACCAAGCAAGAGCCCAGCCTGTTTCCATCTTCCTGGTGGAAAGATTACAAGTGTGGACCACCAGGCCTGGATTATTTTTTAAATGCAGATTCTGAAAGACGGAATTTTGGCCTTTATACATGTAAGGCAAGCACTTTACCTAACGAGCTGTCTCCCTGTCCCCTTTCATTGTCTTCCTGCATGACCCACTGACATCTGAGTCACAGATGGGTCCCTTTCAAACTGTTCTACTTGCCAAACAAGCCCCCCTTTGAGGCTCTGGGGATCACACTTGGCTCCTAACACATTTCATGGTTAGAATAGGGTCAGTTTGGCTGACCGGGAGCTAGTGCTTGTGTGACAGATACGAGCCTAAAAAATGGACATGCAGTCACTAATGGACCAAAAAGAGGCTCTGTGGTCCACCAGGCCCCACTCAGGATGTGTATCTCCCTCTCTCAAGAGGAACTGAGAGGAACAAAACCAACTGTTCCAGGAAAACAAGCTCTGGCAGTTTCCACAGAGGCAGAGAGTCATTTTTCTTAGGTGTGCAAAGGTCCTCGAAGACTGAGGTAATAGGTTTCTTTATTAAAAATTAATCTTCTTGTAAAACCCTTGCAATACAATGCACTTTAATAAATCAACCCGCACTTCCGAACACATTTATTATCCCTTCTCTGGAAACTGTGGAGCCCAGAGAAATTGGTGCTGCTGTTAGCCTGCAATGGGGCTCACTAATGAACTTAGAAGGGGCCAGAGTCCAGGACTGCCTGAGGTCTGGAACCTGCAGAGGGGGTAGGGATATCACCTGGGTTTTGGGATCCTGTTGGGATGGATCTGTTGGGCTGGTTGGATCTTCCAGCAACATGATTGTGCTATGATCAGGGCCTTGGACATTCTTGATAGCAAAAGGGTCATAGCTGTAACAGTTTTCTCCTGCTGAGAGGGTTGTTGTGTAAGCCTCCTGTTTTCAAAGTGGGGACTCTCAGATGTGGATGATATTGGCTCTGAATTGCTAGTCAGGGTTGGCGGTCAGCACCTGGTGGCTTCATAATGGTGCTGCCCACCCTTTATTTCTGTTTTATGTCTTCTGGTCCACCTGGTTGAGGATGCCAGGATCCCAGAAGCAGGTAGAATGGTCCCCTTCCTTCTCTCCCCCTTGCCTCTCTAGGCTCTATTCCTAGCCTTTCTGTATTTCGTTTGTTCTGCGGTGTTCATGTTGAGTGCTTTTTATTTTTGTATTTTCGTGTGTCTGTGTGTATAGGAGCAGGTGCTCTCAAAGGTCAGAAGAAGGCACCGGGTCCCCCGGATCTGGAGTAGAAGGTGGTTGTGATCATCCACTGTAGATGCTAGAAATCAACTTCAGTAGTCTAGCAGGAAGACCACACTTGAAGAGTTTCTCCAGCCCCCTGGCCCATCTATGATGTCTGACTTCCAGACCCCTGCACATTACAAACTTCTCTCAGGTGCCTTGTAGTCCCCCCTGGCAGAAGCAGCCCTTTCTTAGTGGAAAGGACATAACCCTCCCTTCCTCCTCATTGGGGTGTCACCTGGCCCCAAAGCTGGACTGCCAGACCCCAACTTCTATCAGACCCCGCTCCCACCCCCTTTAGACCTCCTTTCCTCAGTAGCTCTGCAGATGGAGAGATTCTAACCTCTTCGTGTTCTTTTCCTTGAGGTTCTAAGGAAACACATTTCTTCCCATCTCTGCTACTCCCGAGGCAGGAGATCCACCCACCTGCTAGTAAGCCCACACTAAGACAGACTCGAAATTCCATATGGGGTTCATCTCAGGACAACTCACTTGCCTATATGCCCATGTTGCCTTTTTTGTGTGGATATGCACGTGTGTCTGTGTATGCACTTGTGTGCGTGTGTGTGTGTGTGCGCGCACACACACACATACATTTGTGTTTATGTGTGTATGTGCTGTGCATATGCCCATGTGTGTCCATGTGAAGGCCAGAAGACAACCTCAGATGTCATCTTTAAGAATGCTGTCCACGTTGCTTTTTGTGAGACAGGATCTACTTGACCTGGAACTTGTCAATTGGACTGGGTTGGCTGGCAGTTGAACCCCAAGCATATGCCTGTCTCTACCTCCTCAGCACTGGAATTACAGGCATGTACAACCACACGGGGGGCTTTCTACTGTGTGTGTCCTAGGAATCGATCTCAGGCCCTTCTGTTTGTAAGGCAAGTGCTTTACCCACTGACTTATCTCTCTAGCAGAAGATAATATTTTCCAAGAGCTTTCAGTGTGGTCAGAAGAAAAGGGAGCATTCTGGCTGTGAAGGACAAGGAAAAGGGTTGTTCTTCCTGTTCTTCATCTCCTTCACTGCTTGTTCTCTTCCTGTCTTGATATGGTGCTGTAACAAATCACCACAGGCTGGGGCTTGATGCATCACAGAAATGTATTTATTTGAGTTCTGGAGGCTGGACATCTGCTCACATCTGGAGCGGACTCTGTTCTGTGAGGCCTACTTCCAAAAGGGATGTTTGTGGTTTTGTTTGCTTTCTTGCAGTGGCCTCACATGAAAAAAGGAGCAAATAACTGTTTAGCAAGTGTGTCTAACCCACAGGACAGGGGCTGCGCGCAGCCAAGGATAGCCAGGAAGTCAACTCAACACAAAACTGTGAACTTATAAAAAACATTGTGAGCATTTCTATTTAACTTGACCCTGCGTTTCTTGGGCATGGATTTGGTAGATGGTAATACTGTGTCTCAATGTCAGAAGGGCTTCTTTTATAGAGTGTTCCCTTCCGTCATAAAGATTCAGTTCTCAAGATGGGCATGGGGGCGCATGCCTTTAATCCCAGAACTTGGGAGGCAGAGGCAGGCAGATCATTGTGAGTTCGAGGCCATCCTGGTCTACAAAGCGAGTCCAGGACAGCCAGAGCTGTTAGACAGAGAAACCCTGTCTCAAAAAACCAAAAAAAAAAAAAAAAAAAAAAAAAAAGATTCAGTTCTCAAGAGCGGGGTGCCTCCCACAAGCCCGTGAGATGCTAATTTTCTTGACAAAACCTGTGGCCTATATGACTTCACGGAGGAAGGGTTTGTTTTGCCTCATGATTTCAGAGACACCAGTTCTTGGTTCTGTTGATTCTGCACCCATGGTAAATCTGAACATCATAGCACAGAACATCAGTTGGCAGCTGGAGAAGGGGTGGACAGGCAACAGAGAGGGAGTGACTGTCTGCGTCTGCTGTCTTTCTCTCAACCCCCTTTTCCTTCATCTGTGTCTCTAGCCAATGGGATAGTGCTGTCCAAACCCAGGGCAAGTTCCCTTCCTTTAGGAAAACTCCTATTAGACACACCTGAGAATGTGCACCACCAATCCCCTAGGGGGCACTCAGTCAAATCAAGTTGATAGTCACTGTTAACTGTCGTGCTCCCAAATGGGAAACATCACTTTGGGAGGTTGCTCAGTGGTTAGAGAACCTTCTGTGCAAACATGACGACTTGAGGTTTGGTTCCCCAGCACCCACGTAAAAGCTGGGCACAGCCAATTGGTGGGCTCCAAGTTCAATGAGAGACCCTCGGCATGACTTTGGTAGATGGTAATGTTGAGTCCCAATGTCAGTAGGGCCTCTTACAGAGGAGCCACTGTCCATTCTGAAGAATGAGTTTGGTTTCAGGGGAATGAAGGCTGGAGAGACCCAGTGGGAGGATATGTGGGATGTCTTTTTCAATGACAGACCCTGTCTCAAAAAAATAAGGTAGAAAGCTATAGAGGAAGATACTCTACATGCAAGTGTACACATATCTACATACATATGTTTACACACTCATGAACACACACATACAACAAATCAAAGTTAAACAAAATAAATACCACCAATCTGGAGTTTAGGATTTCAATATGGGTTTTGGGGTGGGCAAAGGTATTCCAGTTGGAGTGTCTGGGACTTTAGCATCATCTCCCCGTGTGTCGTTTCTGATTCCAGTCATGCTGTTGCTGTGCCCAGAGTGATCCCACAGAAGTACGAGATTGGGGGCTTCTCTGTCTGAACCTGCAGAGGCTCTGCTGTCCCTGACTAATGCAGACCCCTGACTCAGAAATCGGGGTCCTCCACAGTCCGTCTGTGTCTCTCTTTGCCAGGAGTCTGGTCTTCCTTGGGATGGTTATCCCTCATGGGCTTCATGTCACCTCAAGGCTGAACTACTTGGCTTTTACTGTCAGTCACCGCTTTGGACCTTTGCCCGGGGTGGTTCCCCTGCCTGCTTTTGTTGCCTGCTGTTAACTGATTGCCTGTCTGGTAAGACTTAGTTAGATGTGGCTTTTTGCAACATGTATTTTTTGGAGCATTTTCTCTATGTGACCCACTCAGTGTCTGGGGATGGAAAAATGACCACCAAATATCTCCTATGTCAGGTGGCTGACATTTCCTCCCTTTCCCATTCTTGGTTATTTACCTTCATCAGAGACAATTATCTCTCTAATCATATAATCATGTCACATGGTTGTAAATCATGTGTGTGTGTGCCACTGTTACACATATATGTTACACATGTAAGGCCAGAGAGGAAAAGTGAGTGTCATGTCACTCCATAGGTACAGCTATCCTATTTTTTGAGACAGGGTCTCTCACTGGCTTGAGACTTAGTGAGAATAGCTGGACTGCAAGTATCAGGCATCCTCCTGCCTCCACTTCCCTTGTGCTGGGGATATAAGTATGCTACCACACTGGGCTTTCTTAAATGTAGGTTCTAAGGATCCAGCTAAGGTCTTCAAGCAATTTACTAGCTGAGATTCTCAGAGTTTTCTTTTTTAAGCTTTTAGACATGGTCTTGCCATAAAGCCCTGGCTGGCCTGGTACTTTCTGCATAAGCCAAATTGGTCTGGAACTTGCCTCAATCTATGGAGTCCTGGGATTACAGAAAAGAGCTGCCACGAAGCCACACCTACCTTGAAAGCGCCTGTCCTCCTCAGGCTGGGAGGTCTGGCCTGGAGAGACGACATCGCCATTTTCAGGGCACTTTATGCAGTGTTCCCCCATCAATGGGACCCAGTGCCTCTGCAGCGAACCTCCTGTTTCACCTCCAGATTCAACCTCCTGGTTGAATCTCTTCACCCCCTCTAGGAATCGAGGAGGTTGTTGTTAATCCCTTTGCTAATAGTCGGGTCTCCTTTCTGCGTGCGGCGGCACTTTTGCAGGATGCTCCTCCACAGCTGTGACCTGGTGCCATGGGGTCCTTCAAGCACAGCGGTTTTGGCTAAAGCAATCTGGTCATGTGGGATTAGAGCCTGAGGAGGAGGAATTAGGAGCAGAGGACACCAAGAGGGGACGGGGTAAGGCAGGCTCACAAGCGGCCCAATTAGGGGTGAGACATGCTCAAGGTGACCTGTACCAGTCCCGCGGGCAGGCAGGAAACCAGCCATGCTTCTTGTCACCCATTTAATTTCTTTCCCGGCTCCCCTTGCGTGCTTGCCGGCCAATTTTCAGAAGCTTCTAGAAATGAGGTCTCGTTCGTTCGTTTGTTTTGTTTCTTGTAGAGTGAGATATGAAATCTTGCCCCGAAGAGTGTCCAGCAGCGTCCCGAATCTCTGTGGTGTGATTCCAGCAGAGCCCCAGCTGACACAACGGCCCCGCCTGTCTACCTCACGCTCCTGTCTCACAAGGCTTTAAGTGGATCAGACTGTTAAACAAGAGGTCTGGATCCAGCCCTGGCTTGATAGCAATTTCTTAATCAGAGGAAGCCTTGATCTCCACCTTGCATGTTGCTCTTCCTTCCTGACTGACACTTTCCCCAAACACTCTCCCAAATGCTGAAGGTGGGCCTCATGTACAGTGCCCACTTGTGAGACCACCTCCCCTCAGGGGATAACGAGGACCTGGCTGATACCTCCCACAGGAGCCTGCTTTCCTCCCTTCTTGTCCCTGAAACCTGCCTCCTACAAATCCTCCCACTTGGGCCTCTCCAGCCTCCATTCCCCTGGGGCCAAACTTATTCCTCAGAGTGGACAGTGGCTCCTTGTTGTAGCCTATATCCCTTTTCTCTTCCACTGACTGAGACGAAGAATGGAGAGCACCCCAGATCCCAGGGTCAAGGCCACAGTCAACCTAGGCACTCCACCACAGCTGGGGTGAGGGGATTACCCATCAGTACCCTGGCCCCTGGCTGCCAGACAGGACCCTCTGCTCTGGCAGTCATCCCTTCCCACTTTAGTCCTTATTTGGTGATGGTGGTGGTGTGAAGGGAGACAGTATAATCAGATGATAGGAATGTGTTTTCTAGAGGATCCCAGGGTGGAGAACTCCCACCCCCTTGCTACCTGGGCGACCTCAAGCAAATTATTTAGCCTTTTGTTCCAAGCTTTTTCACCTTTAAATTGGGGTCCTGACACCTTTATTTTTAATCGTAAAATTGTGAGGCTTTAGCAGGAACCATGAATCCCTCAGAGCAATGCAGAGCAACACCCAGAGAAAACAGAGAACAGAGTAAGGTCTACCCCATGGTTAGTTCTGTTTCCATTTGGAACAGCTGGCAGATGGATGTTGGAGAACTCTCACCTTGTTTAAAGTTGCTTTCCTGGGATTTGAGAGACACTAATCCTCTCACACAATTACTGACCACATCTCTTTGAGCTGAGGACTAAGCATCTGCTTGTGTGACCATCACTGCTGTTAAGACAAGAGATACCATCACCCATCATTCCCCACTAGTTACTGTGTTCTTTTGAGTGTCTTAGCCGCTAGGACAACTGTCTAGGACCAGGTGATTTACAAAGAAATTATAAACATATATTTATTTCCCTTGTCTTGAGAAAGTTGATGATCAAGGCAGTAATGGATTTGAGGTCTGATCCACTGAAGGCCATGCTGTCTCTTCCATGAGGTTCCTATCTGCATTCTCACATTTAGAGGGTAGAAAGGCGAGAAGCACCAGCTGGTTCCTTCCAGCTATTTTCTTTTGTCTTTAGTGCTGGAGAGCAGAATTTAGGGTGTAGGTTTGGGTGGGGGATTCCCAGCCTGTTCAGGTATCAGGCTGGGATTGCAGGCTCTTCTACCAGAAGATACAGGCTAAAGGGGGCCAGCCAGAAAA
This sequence comes from Lophiomys imhausi, assembly GCA_907164525.1. NCBI lineage: Eukaryota > Metazoa > Chordata > Mammalia > Rodentia > Muridae > Lophiomys > Lophiomys imhausi. The sequence continues at coordinate 5,696,987 of CAJQZJ010031764.1, forward strand.
AGGGTAGAGCATGGACCAGGAAATCCATACCTGGTCCCGGCAGAAGAGGGTAGCAGGGCTGGGCTAGGGAGGCCAGACTAGACCTGTCTGGGCAGAAAGAGGTGGCCACATGGGTGTCTGGAGATCTGCTCCCAGGGCTGGGCTGGGTGGCCAGGCCAGTGGTGCAGGAAAGGCAGCAGAAACTCAGCGCTTCTTGGCAGGAGCATGTGCTCTGTACAGGCCTAACCTGCCAGACAGAGGCAGCAAGGCCTGGTGCTCGGAAGGAATGGCAGAAAACTTACAGAGGCCATGGGGCGGACTAATCAAGAAGCCAGCCTGACAGAAGAGCGCTTCTCCCCATACCCAAAATAAACAGACTGAGACATTCATCACAGGGGGATAGAGAAAGTGAGTTTACTTCCAGAATCAGAAGCATTATATAACTTTGGGAGGTGGGGAGGGGTTTTGGAGGTGAATGTGTTTGATTCACTGGCCATTGTCCGGTCAGAAGAAAAGAAAGGTAATGCCTAATTAATTCATGGGAAGCGGGTGTGGGGGGAAACTCCAGGGAGACTAGAGGCCTAGACAGATGTCATTGGCTGAAAGCCAGGGGACCAACAGACCTCATTAGTATAGGGAAGTCAGGGAAGGATTAGGCTACATGACACATCTTAGGGGATCTTGGATCCTCAAATCAGAGGGAAGAGGGGTCCCACTGAACAGAGGGAGTCTGTTGTTCTAGCACCAAGTTCAGGGGCCTTCAGGCAATGCCAGACTTCCATGCCATCAGCAGAAATCCCCACACCAGAGCCTCTCACAGGCTAGGTGGCTGCTTTTCCACAGAGCTGGGTCCTCAGCCCTCTTTTAACTTTATATTTTGAGACAGGCTCTCACGAAGCTGTCTAGGCTAGCCTTGAACTCATTCAATGGCTTAGGCTAGCCTTGGGCTTGTGGTCTTCCTGCCTCAGGCTCCTAATTAGTTGGGATGAACAGGTTCCAATATGATGCCTTCTCTTTTATAAGGATCTTATCCTAACCACTGAGTCTCCCAGTGCTTGGACACTGGGGATTAAGTTTCAATGGGAACTTTAGAGGGAGACACACACATGTAGCACATAGATTAGGCAGGTACAGACACTTAGCATAAGATCTTCCTAATCAACAATGTCAGGTATTCAACACAGTATTCATAGACACAGGTGCTGTGCAGCTTGGTTAAGTTCCTAAACTTGAGATTTTTTTTTTAAGCTGATGTTTGTAGGGGCTAGAAATAAACAATAGAATGCTTGACTAGCATGCCAGAGACCCTCATTTCAATATCTATCCCTTCACAAAATGGATCGTGTGATGGATAATTCTAGCACTGGGGAATTGGAAGCAGGAGGATCAAAAGTTCCAGGCTATCCACCTACGGTCCAAGGTTAGAGCAAGCCTGGGCTACACTGAGACTCTGTCTCAAACAGAATGAGTATTTTCTCGGTGTCATGCAGGCAGGAGGAGGAGCTTCAGAAGACTGCTCTAGATTTGCCTGACCCCTACATCCTTATAAATTGTGGGGGTTTGGGAGGGATCCTCTGTGATGCTAATGAGGATGGGGAAACACCCTGCTTCTCTCATTGGCATGGAGATATCTGTTTCCTATGTTGGTGAGGACAAGTGGCAGACAGCATCTGAGTCCAGGTCAAAAGCCAAGCAGTGTGACCATTTGTCATGGTGCATTCTCACACTTCAGTCAGAGTCCCTTAGTGCAAGGGGCTGAAGGGTGACCTCCGGCTGGCCAGCAGACTGCCAGGGTGATTGACATATGCAATTTCTCTCCTCCAGACTGGCTGAGGTGTAGAGGGAAAATTGGATGTTGTTGAATAATTGAAAATGAAAATCCCTCCGAATTGATTCCTATGAAAACAAAATTGAGTTCCACAATTAGGCATCTGGCTTTCCCAGGGCATCTGAGGCCTCTGTTTTGCCAGACTGTGGGCTCAGACATTTCTTTCTGCCTGATACCGTGTAAACTTTGAATGTGGTAGCTTTGGAGGTCTTAGAGAGGCTGTATATAGCACACAGCATATAGAGCCAGCGATGCTCAGAGGAAGCCTGGGTTCCTGAGGGGGACTGACGGTAGTTCATTTCAGCTACTTCTCTAGAGGAGGCTAATGACAGAAGTCCAAGACCCACTCCAGAATGTGTACACAAGGTTCTGAGTGTGAGCTCTGTCTTTCCGCCTCCTGACTGAAAGCTAAACCTCCTGCACCAACAAGAAGGTAAGAGGTCCCAATTGTGGGGTGTCTCCCTCAGCTTCCTCTCAAGGCTACAGAGTGCAATTGGGAAGGAATGGGAGACTTTCTGATGTAGTAGAGTGCATGGTCTCTGGCGTTAGCTTCTCAAATTCAAGTCCGGCCCTTCCACACATAAGCTGTGAGATCCTGCAGGTACCCCTTCACTAATGGGCACCTTAACACAATAGGAAGCTGGAAGCCATCAGTGCGGGAAGCTCCTAAATATGGAGATACCCCCACTTTTCCATGACCAGCAGAGGTGCTGCAGGCTATCTCCCTCCTCCTCCCACCTCTCTTCATCCCAACCTCCCATTCTACCCTGCTTCACATGTGTTTCCTGGAGAGTCAAAGCAGGGTTCAAACAAGGGCTTGACATCATCTACCATAAACAGGAAGAAAATATCTACAATATTCTAGACCTTCTACCTAGAATTCATGTACAAAGTTTAGGGTCCGTGAACATGTGTGGGAAAACATACATCATCAGCTCTAGAACTTTCTGCCATCCCAAGTGGAAACCCCTTGGACTTAGACACAGACCACAACAGGATCTGTAAAACCTGTGACTTTGTCACTGCTAGATGTCTGCGTGCCTCAGACTGTACTGCAGTGTTAGAAATGGTAGAATGGCTTTTTTTTTTGCTTGATGTTTTCTTAGTTGTAAATATGTGATCATGTGTAGGTAGGTCTTGGAGTGTGACGGGTGTATGTGCATGTGTGTGCATATGTATGTGGATTCCAGAGGCCAACCTCAGGTGTTGTTCCTTGAGTGCCCATCCACCTTGGTTATTGATATGAGGTCTAGTGTGGGGTAAGGATGCTCTGAGAGATACTCTCACCATGGTTCCATACAGTTCTTATGACAAGTGTCTAGGTTCAGTGTCCACTCAAGGAGAGGGAACTCCACAAAGGTTTGCACACCGTGAAGTGGGGACCACTCTATGGAGCTTCCACCACACAGAGGGACCCAGTGAAGAACACAGGCAAGGACCATCCCTGCAAAGACTTGTAGGCCACAACAAGCCCAGCGCCCAGAATGACCCTAAATGGTATATGAAACTGCCAAGATGTTTCCCACAATGAGCCACAGGACAAGCTGTGTATTTTGAAAAGATCGTCTCGATGGGCTTGAGAAGAATGGAACAAAGGGGATGATGCAAATGAGGTGAACCGTCTGGGGGAGGAGCAACGGTGACTTGGATGAGGGTAGGGGCAGCAAGTGGAGATGGGGGAGAGGAGAGGGTCTTATTTTGCAAGGAGTGCTTGAAGCATGTGCCAGTGATGTGCATTTGAAGACCTGTCTGTCCCCCTCTATCACCCCACCTCTTCCTCCCTTCAACAGTCTGCCCCTGGCCCATCCCCACAGGCTCCTGGGGGATGTTCAGATCCATTGTCCATAAGCCAAGCATCAATGCCAAAGAACAAAGGCATGGCTAATGCTGTAAATCCTGGATCCAATTTATTTGTGATTTCCATGCATTTGAAATGCACCTGTTACCCCGAAGGCCTCTGAACACCATCGACAGCAGCTCTGAATCAAAGGGAAAATGGAGCCTTTTGGAAAACCTCATAGTTGTTCAAAGCGGGGGACAAGAAGAACAAAGGACTTCTTCCCTCTTAGATGACTTATTGGCCCATATAGCAAGGCTCTGGCAAGACCCCGGAGCAAAGCTTGTGGCTGCGTGCTCTTCTTAGCTTTTGTTTACCTCTCCCTTGCCATTCTCCCTCTCTTCCTCCACCCCCTTCCTGGTAGTCCTCTCCCCATTGCTCTCTTCTTCGCACTCTCTCTTTCTCTTCCTTTTCTGCCTCTTCCTTCCTCTCCCCTCCCTCCTCCTTCTTTTCTTCCTCTTCCTCCCCTCTTTTTCTTTTCTTTTATTTTGATTTTTGTTTTGTTTTGTTTTGCTGTTGTTGTTGATCACTTTTGAGACAGGTTTTAGTTGTGTAAGCCAGACTGGCCTGGGACTCATTGAAATCCTCCTGCTATGATTTCTCAAGTACTGGGCTGACAGGCTTAGGCTACCACATCTGGTCTGCTTCCATTTTTGCTCAACATATTTAAAGGATCCTCCCTTTCATTGCCAGGATTCAAAACACTACTGGGGAACTTTTCTCAGACTGGGGTTCGAGCTACTATTTTATGCATCATATTGATTCAGGACTTACCCTTGGTGTGGTTTGGAGTCTGACATCCTCGGTTCCATGGGGGCACTTTTACTTTTATACATGAGGCAATTTACTTAGCACCTGATGGAGTCCCTGAAGTCCTCACTGTCGCGCCTTGCTGTACACTGTGACACTGTTGGAGGCATCACTCTCCTGGAGCCTCCAATGATGTGTAACAGGCACCTGAAGACATTGAAAATACACTGAATTTCTTTTTTTTTCCCCAGAGGGCAAATGTATTGTTTTTATTGTTTTTTTAAATACTTTATTATTTTTTTCTTCAAGTTACATCTCAGTAACAAACCCCTCCCTATTCCCCCTTCCTATCCCGCCCTTCCACCCTCTTGCCCCCAGAAGTTTCCCCTTTCAGTCCAACAGATGGTTCCTTCTCTTATAACA
>CAJQZJ010031764.1:5702203-5732893 GCA_907164525.1 Lophiomys imhausi
GTAGGATAGCCATTTTTATTATGTTGATCTTACCTATCCATGAGCATGGGAGATCTTTCCATCTTCTAAAGGCCTCTTCCATTTCTTTCTTCAGGGGCTTGAAGTTCTTGTTATATAGGTCCTTTACATGCTTGGTTAGAGTTACCCCCAGGTATTTTATGTTGTTTGTGGCTATTGTGAAGGGGGTTGTTTCCCTTATTTCTTTCTCGGTATATTTGTTTGTTGTATAAAGAAGGGCTTCTGATTTTTTTGAGTTAATTTTGTATCCAGCCACCTTGCTGAAGTTGTTTATCAGCTGTAAGAGTTCTTTGGTGGAGTTTTTGGGGTTGCTTATGTATACTAACATATCATCTGCGAATAGGGATAATTTGACTTCTTCATTTCCAATTTTTATCCCTTTGATCTCCTTTAGTTGTCTTATTGCTCTAGCAGGGACTTCAAGTACTATATTGAAGAGATATGGTGAAAGTGGACATCCTTGTCTTGTCCCTGAGTTTAGAGGAGATGCTTCAAGCTTCTCTCCATTTAATTTGATGTTGGCTACTGGCTTGCTGTATATTGCCTTTATTATTTCTAGGTATGGTCCTTGTATGCCCGTTCTCTCCAGAACTTTTAGCATGAAGGGGTGTTGGATTTTGTCAAATGCTGTTTCTGCATCTAGCGAGATTATCATGTGGTTTTTTTCTTTCATCTTGTTTATGTGGTGAATTACATTGATAGACTTTCGTATATTGAACCATCCCTGCATTCCAGGGATGAAGCCTACTTGATCATGGTGTATGATACTTTTGATGTGTTCTTGAATTCGTTTTGCTAGTATTTTATTAAGTATTTTTGCATCTATGTTCATGAGGGAGATTGGTCTGAAGTTCTCTTTCTTTGTTGGGTCTTTGTGTGGTTTAGGAATCAGGATGACAGTGGCCTCATAGAATGAGTTTGGCCGTGATCTTTCTGTTTCTATGTGGTGGAAGAGTTTGAAAAGTAATGGTGTTAGTTCCTCTTTGAAGGTCCGGTAGAATTCCGTGCTAAAGCCATCTGGCCCTGGGCTTTTTTTGGTTGGGAGATTATTAATGACTGTTTCTATTTCCTTAGGGGTTATTGGGCTGTTTAAGCTGTTAATCTGATTTTGATTTAGTTTTGGTAGGTGGAATTTATCGAGGAAATTGTCCATTTCGCTTAGGTTTTCAAATTTAGTGGAATATAGATTTTTAAAGTAATGCCCGAATATTTTCTGGATCTCCTCAATGTCTGTTGTTATTTCTCCCTTTTCATTTCTGATTTTGTTGATTTGGGTTCTTTCCCTTTGCCTTTTAGTTAATTTGGCTAGGGGTCTGTCTATTTTGTTGATTTTCTCAAAGAACCAACTCTTGGTTTCATTGATTCTTTGTATAGTTCTTTTTGATTCTAAGTTGTTGATTTCAGCTCTAAGCTTCATGATTTCCTGTCTTCTACTCTTCTTGGGAGTGTTTGTTTCTTTTTTTTCCAATTCACCCAGCTTAGCTGTTAGTTCACTAATATGAGCTGTCACAATTTTCTTTTTGAAAGCACTTAGTGCTATGAACTTTCCTCGTAGCACAGCTTTCAATGTATCCCATAGGTTTGGGTATGTTGTGTCTTCATTGTCGTTGGATTTTAAGAAGTCTTTGATTTCCTTCTTTATTTCTTCCCTGTCCAAGTGGTCATCCAGTAAGGAGCTGTTCAATTTCCATGTGTGTGTAGGCTTTCTGTTGATTCTTTTGCTGTTGAAGACCAGCTTTATTTCCTGGTGGTCTGATAAGATACAAGGTGTTATTTCAATTTTCTTGTATCTATTGAGACTATCCTTGTGACCAAGTATGTGGTCGATTTTGGAGAAGGTTCCGTGGGGTGCTGAGAAAAAGGTGTATTCCTTTGTGTTTGGGTGAAACGTTCTGTAGATATCTGTTAGGTCCATTTGTTTCATGATCTCTGTTAGACTCAATATTTCTCTGTTTGTCTTCTGTCTTGATGATCTGTCCTTTGCTCTGAGTGGGGTGTTGAAGTCTCCCACTACTAATGTGTTGTGATCGACGTGCGCTTTAAGTTTTAGAAGTGTTTCTTTTACTAAAGTAGGTGCCTTTGTTTTTGGGGCATAGATGTTCAGTATTGAAATTTCCTCTTGATGAATATTCCCTTTAATGAGTATATAGTGCCCTTCTTTGTCTTTCTTCATTAACTTCAGTTGGAAGTCTGTTTTGTTTGATATTAGGATGGCTACTCCAGCTTGCTTCCTGGGTCCATTTGCTTGGAAAACCTTTTCCCAGCCCTTTACTCTGAGGCAGTGTCTGTCTTTCGTAGTTAGATGTGTCTCTTGTATACAGCATAAGGAAGGTTCTTGCTTGCGGATCCACTCTGTAAACCTATGTCTTTTTATTGGGGAGTTGAGTCCATTGATGTTGATGGATATTAGTGACCTGGGGTTGTTATTTCCCATTAGTTTGGTATAGGTGGTGGTCCTGTGCCTCTTTTGGTTTAGTTGCTGAGGGGTTGTCTATTCCCTTTGTTTTCTTGAGTGGAGTTTTCTTCTCTGGGTTGGGATTTTCCTTCTAGGATTTTCTGTAGGGCTGGGTTTGTGGGTAGATATTGTTTAAATTTGATTTTGTCATGGAATATCTTGTTTTCTCCATCTATGTTGATAGAGAGTTTTGCTGGGTAAAGTAGTCTGGCTGGGCACCTATGATCTCTCAGGACTTGTAGTATATCTGACCAGGCCCTTCTAGCTTTTAACGTTTCTGGGGAGAAGTCAGATGTAATTCTGATGGGTCTGCCATTGTATGTGACTTGACCTTTTTCTCTTACAGCTTTTAATATTCTTTCTTTGTTCTGTACATTTGGGGTTTCAATTATTATGTGGCGAGAGGAGTTTCTTTTCTGGTCTAATCTGTTTGGTGTTCTGTAAGCCTCTTGGATTTTTATTGGCATCTCTTTTTTCAGGTTTGGGAAGTTTTCCTCTATGATTTTGTTGAAGATATTTCCTGGACCTTGGAGTCGGGAGTCCTCTCTTTCCTCTATACCTATAATTCTTAGGTTCCGTCTTTTCATTGAGTCCTTGATTTCTTGGATGTTGTAGGTGAGAGATTTTTTAGCCTTCTCATTTTCTTTGGATGTTGTACTGATTTCTTCCACTGAATCTTCCATGCCTGAGATCCTGTCTTCCATCTCTTGCATCCTATTGTTCATACTCACATCCATAGTTCCTGTTCTCTTCCCTTGGTTCTCCACTTCCTCTTTTAACTCTGACTGTGTTTACTTTATTGTTTCTATTTCTATTTTCATGTCTTGTATGGTTTTGTTCGTTTTGTACATTTCCTTCTCCAGCTTGCTTGTTTTTGTATGAAAATCTTTCATTGCTTTTTCCTTTTCCTGTTCAAGCTCTGTCACCCTGGCTTGGAGCTCTTTAATGGTGTTGTTCCTTGTTTTGACTTGTAGAATTGTGGCTTCTTTGAATTCCTTCATAGATTTAAGTTCTTCTTGCAGGGACTCTATCACTTTCCATAATGCAGAATTGTCAACGTTTTCATGTGTTTCTGTTGGTGTGAGGTCATCTGAATTGGATGAGCTAGGATAATTCTGCTTTGTTAGAGTCATATTTCCTTGATTTCTATTTTTTTTTTTAACTTTGGCCATTGGATGCGTTTAGCTGTCTGTTCTTGTCGTTTTCTGTGCTTGGATCCACAGTGGATGATTTGGTGCAGGGGACGAGTTACTTGGCTATCTGTCGTTGCTTACAGGGGGATTTCAAGATCACTGTGGTTTTAATCGCCTGAGGCACTGCGAGCTGGTGCAGCGTATTCCCAGGTTGTGAGTAATGGACCAGGATTGTTTCACTGCTCCCAATTCAGACTTCCCTATGTTGCACTCTGAGTTATCAGCCTGTAATGGTTCTGATGGTATGGGCCTGTTTGCCCAGGCACAGATTCTGTGGGCTTTGTTTGTTGTCACGGAGGCTGACAGGGTCTGGCTCCACACCTAATATGTCTGGATTTTCCAGGATACAGCTATGGTCCCGATTTCTGGTTTCTCTCTAGGCTTCTCGCCACAGGGCTGGACTCTGTGCCTGATTCCCTTCCTGTCTGCGCCGCCAAGGGTACCGTGGGTACCCCAAGCCCCGGAACCTCCGGCTGCCTGAGTGGACCTCTCGTCCCAGCAGCTCAGCTGTGGGTGTGCAGATCCCTGGCCCCGCCCATGCCTGTCTCTCTCCCCAGATGACCTGCCGTGGGTTCGCGGGGATTTGGCCCTGCCAGCCGTGCTCCCTCCCCAGCTGAGCTACTGTGAGTGTGCGGGATTCGTCCCCTCCCGCCTGCCTTTGTGTTCCCAGCTTCCTGCGCTCTGTCGGAACCTCCCACCCTCCGCTTCACTAGCGGCTGCGGACCACCCGCTGAGCCCCCTGTTTGTTCCTTGCTAAGCCTTCCACTATCTCGCAAATTTTTTTAAGTGGGTATAAGTTCAACCTGATGTGTGGGGAGCCCAATAGGCCAGCGATCTATGGCCAAGTGGACCCTGATTCTGCCTGCTGTAAGTTGGGATTGATCTTACCAGGAGCCTCTCCAAATGGGAGTTCTCGAATCCCGGGTTTAGTGGCTGTGAGAGATGGGGAGAGCCTTGCCCTGGGACTTTTAACAGTCCCTTGGGAGCTGTGAGTGTTGGGGGGGGGGGGTCTAGCCCCTCCGGTTTTTGCACAGTGCCCAATAACTCTGTGTTTTTTGTGGCTTTTTTTTCCCCCCGCGTTCAAAATGCGTCAGTGTAGGTCGCCGCCATCTTGGCCCGTTTTTGAAAATACACTGAATTTCTAATCATCTGTTCCTTGGTTTTTTTTTTTTTTTTTTTTTTGTCCTTTAAGTCTAGAAATGAACATGACTTAATGCAAGCTCAGTGTCCACAAGACCAGCAGCTGAAGGAAAGAGGAGTGTTGAGGCCCTTCACTGTGGAGGGTCTATGGGTGACGCTGGGGAGATAGGGATGTGTCCCTGATATTGTGGTCATGTGCTGTGTGCTTGACTTGGTGCCAGAAGCCATCTGTCTGTCTGCTTTGGGAGGTGAGCTGGGGTGAGATTCCTACAGAGATGAAGCCACTGGGATGGATGGTCATGAGCCTGGCCAGAGCCCCATGGTCCCTCTTCTGTGCATCTCCACTGGAGAGTGAACAATGTCCCCATCTTCTGTGTGACCCTGTGTCTGCTCTGCCTCACTGCTGATTCAAGTTCCCTGCCATCTCCCAGCCTACTTCAACAGTGCTGGCGTCCATCTGTTCCTCCCTCCCTTCATTAAGTTTGCTTCTTGTCAGGTATTTTGTTACAACTGTGGGAAATGTAAATAATAATAATAATAATAAAACACCAAGTGGCTTCCTTGCTGTAGCACAGTGGAACTAGCACTGAGAACACAGGTGGCAGAATCAGAGAGAGGAAGAATTAGAGATGATCTTGGTCTCCCGGCATCCTCCAGCTCTCTAGGAGACTGGTCCACATCAAGAAAGGATGTGCCTTGCTCCCCTAACCAGGTCACATTGGTCAGCCCTGTGCTGAAAAACCTCCCGCATAGGATGCTCTCCAGCAGCAAGTCAATGCCTTTTGGGAATGAATCAAGTGAAAGATGGTGGAAACACCCCAACAGGTACTTGAGCAGCAGGTTTTGTTGTTATTGTTTTGGACATTCTGATAACTGACTAGCTCACGGATAGGATCTCTGCCACTAAGGAATTTACACAAGGTGGTCAGTGAAGAAGGCAGCTAGCATGTACTTGTGGCTCTTTCTGTTACAACATTTCCCAGGCTCATTAAATGCTGCCAGCTCAGCCAGTCCCAGGAGGACTCTGTTGGCTACTCGTTAAACCCAGTGTAGGTGTCACTTCTCAGCATGTCTCATGCCTAAGGATCTTCCTGAGAGGTGTTCATCTTCCTTCTTGTGTTTCTCAGTTGTCAGCTTCTCTCAGTTCTTCCACCCATGCCCCATCCAAATCATTCCCATTTTGGGAAGATGGGGGGGTCTCTTAGATGCTCTGCGTTATGGGGAGTCAAAGGAATTCTTAAAACCAGGTGTAGTGTAGTGGCACATGGCATGCAATGCCAGCACTGGATAGGCAGAGGTAGCAGTTTTCTCTCCACATTCAAGAAGAACATGATCTATATGGTGAGTTCTAAGCTAGCTGGCTATATAGAGATACGCTGTCTGAGCTAATGATGGAATTGGGGGACTTCCAAGAGACTGAGAGTCCCTGAGAAGGTGGTAGTGTATCTGGTATCACTTCTCTGTTTCAGGGCTGCGCCAAGCAATGTATTTTTCTTTTGTCTTAGGGTGAGGGTGGAGATTGAATGCATATCCTTACACATGCTAAGGAAGCACTCTATCCTTGAGCTGCATTTGGCCCCTACAGTTGCTGGATTGGAGGAGTGTTTGCCACCTAGGGCTGGCTGTCTGGGATGATGACTCTGAGAGAGGAAGTTGGGGTCATTCTATGATACACACTTGTTCATTTAATGTGATGATGCCCAGGATTGTAGGGCTGAAGGAACACTGAGGTTCCTGGCTCAGCCTTGGGTTGGGGGTGGCAGTCAAGGCATTTTGGGAATGAGGATGTGGAGCTGAGCACCCGACAGCAAGAACAGCAAGTGAAGGTGCTCATCCAGAAAACAGTCAGATTGGCAAATGCCCAGTGTGAATGCGAGAGTCAGTTTGAGCAACATATAGCAATTTGGAAACCTGTGTGTCATAGTCAGGCTTTTGGGGATTGTGTGTGTGTGTGTGTGTGTGTGTACATGAGAGCATGTGTGTGCATGCGTGTGATTGAGAGGATGCTTGTGTGCATATGCCTCTGGCCAGTAGAGGTCATTGCTGAGTGTCTTTCTCTAATTTCCTTTCTGTTGCCATGATAGAACACTCTGGCCAAAAGCAACTTAGAGGAGGGAGGGATTTATTTCTCTTATACTTCCGGGTCACAATCCATCACTGAGGGAAGTAAGGGTAATAGCTCAAGCAAGAACTTGAAGCACAGGAACTTGGAACCAGGGAGGAACTCAGAACCAGAGAGGAACTCCTCGGCTTCCTGTCTGTTTATGGATGGACTCATGATTAGCCAGCTTTCTTATTCAGCTCAGGACCACCCGCCTTGGGATTGTGCTATGCAAAGTGACCTGGGCTCTCCCTCCCCCGCACATCAATTCATCATCAAGATGCTGCCCTGCAGACCTGCCCACAGGCCGTGCTCAATTGGGCAATTCCTCAACTGAGACTTCCTTTCCCAGGTGACTCCAGGCTAGGTCAAGTTGACAAAAAGCTAACTAAGACAGTTACTTTCCGCTGTATTTTTGGAGACAGTTTCTCGCTGAACCTAGAGCTTGGTGATTCAGCCAGGATGGCTGACCCGTGAGCTCAAGGGATCTTCCTGTCTCCCTCTCCCCAGCACTTAAAGATGAGTGCTGCCCAGCCAGGCTTTTTTTTTTTTTTTTTGCTAGGGTTTTGGGGGAATTATACTCAGGTCTTCATGTTTATATGGTAAGTATTTTATCCTCTAAGTCATTTCCTAACCCCAGTGCTACCAGGTTTTCGTAACCATTTCGCTAAATGGGAAGCAAATTTGAGTGTTAACTCCTGCTGTTAGCAGGTTATAGACATCACAAAGCTGGCCAACTGGATATAGAAGGTCCTGAAGACAAGGTTCCTCCTGGATCTGTAGACAGACATGGCAGGCTCAGAGGTAGTGTCCAAGAATCTGCAGCCCCAACAAACATCCCAGCATTCCTGTAGGACTCTGAGGCCTATGGACCCTGCTTTGAGAAACACCAGGCCCCTCCTTTTTGAGGTTGTTTGAGGAAAGCGGCCTCATCTCCCACCCTCATGGAAACGTGTTTCCTGTCTCACCCATTTTTAGCTCTTGATTAAACCCAATTTGGAATGCCTTTCCATCTGATTACTTATTCATATCCTTCTCTAGTCTTTTTGTGGGGACAATTGATTATGAGTTCATCTAGGAACTTACCCAGAGGCTTCTTGCCCCAGCAAGGCAGAGTCTTCCTCATGGTCCCTGGCCCAGCTTTTTTCCTTGTCCCAGGAGTATGGTGGGGACAGTTGAATACAATGGAAGACTAAAAGACATCAGAAAGCTGTGGCTGTTTGGGGAAAGGTCTGGCCCTCAAGTTGAAAAATCAGTTCGATTCCTGCCAGAAGTTAGAGTGTGAAGCAATTTAGTAAATTGTCGCTTGGAGCAGATGTTTAATTAGTACAGAGGCTGAGCAGCTCCCTGTGCCAGAGGGAGGGGAGGGCAGCTCGCGCGCTCTCTCTCTCTCTCTCTCTCTCTCTCTCTGCCATCACTACCAGGGGAACTCTGGCTCTGGGAGGCTTGTCTAGTCCACTGGGAATCTAGAGACCCAGGAGGACCATTGGGCCCTCAGAGATTCTGTAAACAGAACCAGGAACTTGCCGACAACTAGAAGCAGGGTCTGAGAGCTTCACCCTCAACAAGTCTCATGTGGGATTGCTTGTCCCTGTCCCTGCACTGTGGAACCCTATCCTGCAATCATGAGGAGAATGCTATCATCTTGAGGCCAGGGCAGCTGCGATTATACAGGAGACCCTCTCAAGATTTCCTGAGGATATGGGAAGGTTCTGGAGACTGGGCAAGAGAGGCCCTCCCCTCCCTGAGGCCTTGTAAACCTGTAACAGTGGCTGGGAGAGGAGATTCTTTCCTGTAGTGGTACAACTGCTCTTGTAGGTAGCCCCTTTTTCATGATTCTGTGAGTAGCCCCTCACCCACCAGGCCACTCACCCTCCCTTATGGGGGGGAGCCATGATGGGGCGAGTCATGTGATAGTCACAACCAATTTCATTGGTTCATCAAGCTACACATGGAATATTTTCTTTGGTCGTTGGTGCCCTAGCTGGGGCAAAAAGATGTTTGCCCACATCTCCCTGGGCAGTCTCCTAGCACACTCTCTTTTCATCTCTGGCATCCAGAGCTACTCCCTCCCTCCCCACCTTCCTTAGGAGAGACCCAGGTTCTTCCTTATCCTTCCTCCCTTGATCTCCAAGACCTCCCGACTCCTTTCCAGATGCTTCTCAGTCCATTGCCTCCCCTTCTGCAGTATGTGCACCTGGGGTCCAGGTCACTCAGTATTGTCTGGGAGCTACCATGCCTTGCAGGCCGTCAGCAAAAGCCTTGGTCTTGGTCTGCTTGATAACTGTAACATTTTCACTCCCAGTGGCAACAACCTCAACTATTTCCTGATGCCTGTCCAAAGTGTCCTTGAGGGCGGACTAGCCAGACTGTGAGTCCAGCTCCATGCCAGTCAATCACCTTCTATCAGCAAGGAGAGTCTACTCCACATCACCTGTCTCGGGTCAGGCAGATGGGTAAGAAAGTCACTCAAGGGACTGAGGACATGAGTTCCAAGGATAGAGGGAGGAAGGCAAGAAGAGTTTATGAGAAAGTGACCTTCTAGGGGTATCTTCTGCAGTTCAGATATGATTCCCCTGTTGCCTCCTTCATCCTGAAGCCAGAGCTCTGTTCTCACAGGAAACAAGACTGTGTGATGCTCTTCACCAGAGGGATCCTTCTGGCCCTGGGCCCTGCCTCAGAGCCCCGTTCTTTCTTTGTAAGAACTGAGCTCTTATCTCTGGCCTTTTCTGCCACCTCTGGCCCTGTCTTGAGCTCTGTGCCAAGCTTGAATCACAGTTACCTTCATCCCTTCCCTGTCCTGCTGTCCCTCTCCCCTTATGGACAAACCGTAGGTATTTTGGAACCTCCCTGAGTCCTTGGACTGCATCTGCTGTCCCCTGGACCATGCCCATGGGGGCAGCCCAGAAGGTCACAATGGTAGAGGAGGTTTTTCTCAGCTAGAAGAATCTTATAGGCCCCATTGTTCTTCTGACGCCTCAGCCTGTGACTCAGAGAGGGATTTACTCAGAACTTCCACAAGCTTTATGTCCTGGTGACTCCAGGCCACCCCCACTTCCTGTCTCCAAGCTCTCCAGTTGCCACCCACTCCCAGTGATGGAGGAGGAGGAAGACACCTCTTCAGCCAGCCATGGCCTTTGTCCTGAGGGGCTCTTGATCTTGTGTGGAGAAGGTTGCTGAGATGGAGTTTCCTGGATCAACTTCCATCCCTGCTTCTGATTCCAGCCACTGCCCTGATGGGAGGACCAAGGCAGCACTTGAAGACAGAGGATCTTCATAGCAAAACTCTGTTTAAAAATAAATAAAAACTAAACAGAAACAACCGAATCAAGATCAAGAGCTGGATGTGATGCACACCTCTAATCCTAGCACTCATGAGGCTGAGGCCCAGAATCAAGTTCATGTCCAACCTGGTCTACACAGTGAGACCTTGTCTCAAACACAAGCATGTACGTAACCAATTGTTTTAACTATCCCAATTAAAAATTTCCACCAGGGGTGATAGTACATGCTTGTAATCCCAGTATTCAGGAGGCTTGGGCAGGAGGAGTAGGAGCTCAAAATCAGTCTGGGTTTCACAGTGATGCCCTGTCTTATGGAAACAAGATACAACCACAAAAGCAGTGGTCATGGTGATCAGCTATAGTGGTCATGTTTCTGTATGTGTTCTATCTCTCTTTACATACCCTGTCTCTATAAGCTCTAATATTGGTCTCGAGTCTGTCTGTATGTCTGTCTGTCTGTCTCTCTCTCACACACACATTTGAGGGAGCCTCATACCTGCTAGGCAGGTGTTCTGTTATTGAGCCATTCCCTGTTCTAGAAACTGCTCTGTTTGACATGAGGTGCAGTGTGTGTGTGTGTGTGTGTGTGTGTGTGTGTGTGTGTGTGTGTGTGTGTGTGTGTGCGCACGCGCGCGCGCGCGCGCGCGCGCGCTGTGGTGTTCCTACTCAGGGTCATTCCCAATGGTTTATTTGTGCACCCATCTGGAGGCAGTGATGATTTCACAGCTAGGAGGGTGTATCCCTGGCTTGTGTCGTGGAGAAGGCAGGGATCTTAGTGAGCACTGCGTAGTGAGCAGGAGGACTCTGAAAGCCAGGGATTTACCTTTGAATTTCTCTTCCACTTACAATCATACTGAGATCAAGAAGCTTGACTTGGTGCTAAACATATACTAAACTTGTCCACGCTAGCTCCTGCACAGGCCCAGACACATGTCCCACCCTCGGCTGGGAACTGACCTGGGAGGAGAAGGGGCTAGAAGATGTTCAGTAGGGGCAATATTGGTTGTGTAAGTATGAGGACTTGAGGATGGATGCCCAGTGCCCAAGTAAGCTCGGTGTAGTATCACACATCTGAACCCCAGGACTCAGGCCCTGAGACAGGATTTCAGGGCCTCGATGGCCAGCCAGTCTTGCTGGGATGGGGAGCTCCTAATTCAGTGGAGACCTTGTTTCAAAAACTAAAGTAGAGAGTGATAGAGGAAGACACAAAATGCCAACTTCTGGCCTCTGTGTGTACTTGTACACATGTGCATTACAAGTGCACACACAAACACACACACACACACACACACACACACACACACACACACAGAATCTCACGTTCTCTTGGTCTCTAGCTGGAGAGGAACCAAGAATTTCACTGGGGATCCAGCTTCTGTCCAAGCCATTCTCTCAGCATGAGACCCTGATTTCTTCAGCCCTTTCTCTAGCTATTAACCATCCTGTTAGCATTGAGTGGCCCAGATTTACTAGATCTCCTCTTCCAGTTCATCTAAGGAGCTCTTCATCCAGGCTTGTTTTAACCTGAAGCACTCCACATTACAAATAACCCTGTTCCACAGAGGGCTGTCAGGCAGACCCTGGGTATCTCAGCTAACGGGAAGGCTAGAGCTATGTGATCCTAGCTGCATTCAGTAGTGTCAAAAATCCAAGCTTACCCCCAAACTTTTCACCACTCTTTTTTTTAAATATGTTTATTTATTACATCAAGTTACATCTCCATCATAGTACCCTCTTTACACCCCTCCCAGTTCCACCCTCCCACCCTCTCCTCCCTCTCCCACCGATCCCACTTTTCTGATGTGGAGTGTCCCTACATATCAACCCCTCTCAGTTCAACAGTCATGTGAGGGCTAAGAGCTTCCTCTTGCACTAGGAGCCTACATGGCAGTACCCCTAGGGCAGATTGTCCCATTGATAGGTAACAAAGTCTAAGTTCCTGATCCTTTTGGTGTGTTGGTTGTAGGATAATTATCCTGTACTATATGACTAAAATCCAATTGTAAGTGAGTAGATGCTATGTGCATCTACTGAGTCTGGGTTAGCTCACTGAGGATGAGCTTCTCTAGTTCCATCCATTTGGCTGCGAATTGCATGATTTCCTTATTTCTGATAGTAGAGTAGTATTCCATTGTGTAAATGCACAGAATTTTTTTTTTAATCCATTCGTCAGTTGAGGGACATCTGGGTTGTTTCCAGTTTCTAGCTATTACAAATAAGGCTGCTATGAACATAGATGAGGATATGTCCTTGTGGTTTGGTGAGGAATCATTTGGGTGGATACCCAGAAGTGGTATGGCTGGGTCTTGAGGTAGGGCTATTCCAAATTTTCTAAGATATTGCCAGAATGATGTCCATAGTGGTTGTACAAGCTTGCACTCCCACCAGCAATGGAGGAGTGTTCCCCTTTCTCCACAACCTCACCAGGATGTGCTGTCATTTGAGGTTTTTTTCAAACTTTTTTTTATTAATAAATTTATTTGTTGCTTCAGGTTACATCTCCATCATATTGTCCTCTTTCCCCCCTTCCCAGCCCTGCCCTCCCATCCTCTAACCCCTAACCCTTCCATCTTGCTCCTCTGGAGCAGAGTGTCCCTACATAACAGTCCCTCGCCCCAGTTCAGAAGTCATATGAGGGCCAAGAGCCTCTTCATACACTGGGGGCCTATAAGGCAGTACCACCAGTGAAAAGTGTCTCATTGCTAGGGAGGGAAAACTAAAAAACAGACCAACAAATAAACAAACCAAAAAAAAAGTCTATGTCCATGTTCCCTTTGGTGTGTTGGTTGTAGTACAAATATCCTGTACTATATAGCTAAAATCTTACTATAAGTGAATAGATGCCATGTGCATCCTTCTGAGTCTGAGTTAGCTCACTCAGGATGAACTTCTCTAGTTCCATCCATTTGGCTGCAAATTTCATGATTTCCTTGTTTCTGATAGCTGAGTAATATTCCATTGTGTAGTTGTAACACAGTTTTTTAATCCATTCTTCAGTTGAGGGACATCTGGGTTGTTTCCAATTTCTAGCTATTACAAATAAGGCTGCTATGAACATAGATGAGGAAACTTCCTTATGATTCTGTGAGGAGTATACCCAGAAGTGGTATGGCTGGGTCCTGAGGCAAAGCTATTCCAAGATTTCTAAGATATTGCCATACTGACCTCCATAGTGGTTGCACAAGCCTGCACTCCCACCAGCAATGGAGGAGGGTTCCCCTTTCTCCACACCCTCACCAGCATGTGCTGTTATTTGAGCTTTTGATCTTAGCCATCTGGCAGGTGTGAGATGGAATTTCAGAGTCATCTTGAGTTGCATTTCTCTGATGATTAAGTATGTTGAGCATTTCTTCAGGTGTCTCTCGGCCATTAGGGATTCCTCCTTTGTGAATTCTCTATTTAGCTCTGTCCCCCAATTTTTGATTGGATTATTTGGTTTCTTGGCATTTAATTTCTTGAGTTCTTTGTAGATTTTGGATATTAGCCCTCTGTCAGATGTGGGGTTGGTGAAGATTTTCTCCCAGTCTGTTGGCTCTCATTTTGTTCGAATGACAATGTCTTTTGCCTTACAGAAGCTTTTCAGTTTCATGAGGTCCCATTTATTGATTGTTGATCTCAGGTCCTGAGCTGTTGGTGTTCTGTTCAGGAAGTTGTCACCTGTGCTAATGAGTTCGAGGGTTATTCCCACTTTTTCTTCTAGTAGATTTAGGGTGACCTGCCTTATGTTAAGGTCTTTGATCCACTTGGATTTAAGTTTTGTACAAGGTGATAGGTATGGGTCTAATTTCGTTCTTTTACAAATGGACATCCAGTTGGACCAGCATCATTTGTTGAAGATGCTGTCCTTCTTCCATTGTGCCGTTTTGGCTTCTTTGTCAAAAATTAGGTGGCCATAGATGTGTGGGTCCATTTCTGGGTCTTCAATTTGATTCCATTGACCTACTGGTCTGTTTCTATACCAAAACCATGCTGTTTTTACTATTATTGCTCTGTAGTACAGCTTGAAATCTGGGATGGTGATACCTCCAGATGTTTTTTTATTGTACAGGATTGATTTAGCTATTCTGGGTTTTTTGTTGTTCCATATGAAATTGAGAATAGCTCTTTCCAGGTCTATAAAGAATTGTGTTGGTATTTTTATAGGAATTGCATTGAATCTATATATTGCTTTTGGTAGGATGGCCATTTTTATTATGTTGATCCTACCTATCCATGAGCATGGGAGATCTTTCCATCTTCTAAAGGCCTCTTCCATTTCTTTCTTCAAGGGCTTGAAGTTCTTGTTGTACAGGTCCTTTACTTGCTTGGTTAGAGTTACCCCCAGGTATTTTATATTGTTTGTGGCTATTTTGAAGGGGGTTGTTTCCCTTATTTCTTTCTCAGCCCATTTGTTTGTTGTATATAGAAGGGCTTCTGATTTTTTTTAGTTAATTTTGTATCCAGCCACCTTGCTGAAGGTGTTTATCAGCTGTAAGGGTTCTCTGGTGGAATTTTTGGGGTTGCTTATGTATACTATCATATCATCTGCAAATAGGGATAATTTGACTTCTTCATTTCCAATTTCTATCCTCTTGATCTCTTTTAGTTGTCTTATTGCTCTAGCAAGAACTTCGAGTACTATATTGAAGAGATATGGTGAAAGTGGACATCCTTGTCTTGTCCCTGAGTTTAGAGGAAATGCTTCAAGTTTCTCTCCATTTAATTTGATGTTGGCCACTGGCTTGCTGTATATTGCCTTTATTATTTCTAAGTACGGTCCTTGTATGCTGTTCTCTCCAGAACTTTTAGCATGAAGGGGTGTTGGATTTTGTCAAATGCTTTTTCTGCATCTAGCAAGATTATCATGTGGTTTTTTTCTTTCATCTTGTTTATATGGTGAATTACGTTGATAGACTTTCGTATGTTGAACCATCCCTGCATTCCAGGGATGAAGCCTACTTGATCATGGTGTGTGATACTTTTGATGTGTTCTTGAATTTGGTTTGCTAGTATTTTATTAAGTATTTTTGCATCTATGTTCATGAGGGGATTGGTCTGAAGTTCTCTTTCTTTGTTGGGTCTTTGTGTGGTTTAGGAATCAGGGTGACTGTGGCCTCATAGAATGAGTTTGGCAGTTTTCCTTCTGATTCTATTTTGTGGAAGAGTTTGAAGAATATTGGTGTTAGCTCTTTTTTTGAAGGTCTAGTAGAATTCTGGGCTGAAATGACAAGAAAGCTGTCTATTACACTTAGGTTTTCAAATTTGGTGGTGTACAGATTTTTAAAGTAGGACCTAAAGGTTCCCTGGATTTCCTCAATATCTGTTGTTATTTCTCCTTTTTCATTTCTGATTTTGTTGATTTGGGTTTTTCCCTCTGCCTTTTAGTTAATTTGCCTAATATTTGTCTATTGGGTTGATTTTCTCCAAGAACCAACTCTTGGTTTCATTGATTCTTTGTATCATTCTTTTTGTTTCTAAGTTGTTAATTTCAGCCCTAAATTGGATGATTTCCTGCCTTCTGCTCCTCTTGGGAGTGTTTGCTTTTTTTTCCCCCAGTTCTTCTAGTTTTGCTGTTAATTTGCTAATATCAGCTGTCACAATTTTCTTTTTGAAGGCATTTAGTGCTATGAACTTTCCTCATAGCACTGCTTTCATTGTGTCCCATAGGTTTAGGTATGTTGTGGCTTCATCGTCATTGGATTTTTAAGAAGTCTTTGATTTCCTTCTTTATTTCTTCCCTGACCCAGTAGTCATTCAGTAGTAAATTGTTCAGTTTCCATGAATGTGTAGGCTTTATGCTGTTTCTGTTGTTGTTGAAGTCCAGCTTTATTCCATAATAATGTGATAAGATACAAGGGGTTATTTCAATTTTCTTGTATCTGTTGAGGCTTTCTTTGTTTCTGACTATATGGTCAATTTTGGAGAAGGTTCCATGTGGTGCTGAAAAGAAGGTGTTTCTTTTGTGTTTGGGTGAAACATTTTGTAGATATCTGTTAGGTCCATTTGGTTCATGACCTCTGTTCGACTCATTATTTCTCTGTTTGATTTCTGTCTCATAGACCTATCCATTGTTGTGAGTGGGGTGTTGAAGTTTCCCACTACTAATGTGTTAGGATTGATGTGTGGTTTAAGCTTTAGAAGAGTTTCTTTTACAAATGTAGGTGCCCTTGTATTTGGGGCATAGATATTCAGTATTGAGATGTCATCTTGATGAATTTTTCCTTTAATGAGTATGTAGTGCCCTTCCCTATCTTTTTTGATTAACTTCAGTTGAAAGTCTATTTTATTTGATATTAAGATGGTAATCCAGCTTGCTTTCTGGTACTATCTACTTGGAAAACCTTTCCCAGCCCTTTATTCTGAGGTAGCATCTATCTTTGTTAGTTTCTTGTATGCAGCAAAATGATGGGTCTTGTTTATGGATCCATTCTGTAAGCCTGTGTCTTTTTATTGGGGAGTTGAGTCCATTGATGTTGATGGATATTAATGACCAAAGGTTGTTATTTCTTGTTATTTTGATGTAGGTGTTGGTTGTGTGTTTCTTTTGGTTTAGCTGCAGTGGGGTTTTTTGCTTCCTTTGTTTTCATGGGTGTAGTTATCTTCTCTGGATTGGAATTTTCCTTCTAGAATCTTCTGTAGGGCTGGATTTGTGGATAGATACTGTTTAAGCTTGCTTTTGTCATGGAATATCTTGTTTTCTCCATCTATGTTGATAGAGTTTTGCTGGGTATAATAGTTTAGCTGGTACCTATGTTCTCTTGGGCTTGAAGGACATTTGCCCAGGCCCTTCTGGCTTTTAAAGTTTCTGAGGAGAAGTCAGGTGTAATCCTGATGGGTCTGCTATTATATATGTTACTTGATCTTTTTCTCTTATGGCTTTTAATATTCTTTCTTTGTTCTGTACATTTGGAGTTTCAATTAATATGTGGCAAGAGGAGTTTCTTTTCTGGTCTAATCTGTTTGGTGTTCTGTAAGTCTCTTGGAATTTTACTGGCATCTCTTTCTTTAGGTTTGGAAAGTTTTCATCTATGATTTGTTGAAGATGTTTCCTGGACTTGAAGTAGGGAGTCTTCTCTTTCCTCTATACCTATAATTCTTAGGTTCTGTCTTTTCATTGAGACCTTCATTTGTTGGATGTTGTGGGTGAGAACTTTTTTAGATTTCTCATTTTCTTTAGTTGTTGTACTGATTTCTTCAATCAACTCTTCCATGCCTGAGATTCTGTCTTCCATCTCTTGTATCCTATTTTTGATACTCATGTCTGTAGTTCCTGTTCTCGTCCCTTGATTTTCCACCTCCCGGCTTATCTCTGCTTATGTTTTCTTTATTGCTTCCACTTCCAATTTCAAGTCTTGAACAATTTTATTCATTTATACGTTTCCTGTTCTAATTTGCTTGTCTTTGTAAATCTTTCAAATCTTTCATTGCCTTGTCTCTTTCCCATTTATGTTGGGCTTGGAGGTCTCTAATGGTATTCTCCATTGCTTTCATTTGTAAAATTGAGGGTTCTTTATATTCTTTCAGGAATTTAATTTCTTCTTGTAAGGATTCCATCATTTTCCTCAGTATAGATTTGTCATCATTTTCATGAGTTTTTAGCTGTGGTGGGATGTTCAGAGTTGCTGTGTTAACCTCACTGAATTTTGTTGGAGTCATATTTTGTTGTTGGGGTCCATGCCCAGAACTCTTGGGGGTGGGGATGAGCTGTTGCAGAATCAAGACCCAAATTCCAGGAGTGCGGTAGGAGGCAAAAGCAGACTCGGTTATTTCCAAAAGAGGGGGTTCCCTTTACAACCTCCACTTAGGGTCCCATTGGCTCCCGAACTGCAGGCTGCTGCTCTTCCTCATTGGCTTGTTTCTCACTACCCGGTGTGGTGTCATCAATCTCCAGGCAGGTCTCAGGCTGGCATATTCGGGTATGCCTAGGCAGGTCTCTCAGGTCAGCTGCTCATGGAAGCCCAGCCAAGCATGCAATATTTAAGAGCAGGCCTTGTTTCTGCTCAATGGCAGACCTTATTCCTCCTACAATATTTCCCTGATTTTTGTCAGTTTTGTTCTTTCACTGACCTTTAGCCATCTGATTGCCCTAAGCTGACTATTTCTGATGTCTTCTGGACTGCAGGTTCTCTTTAGGGTGTTGTGGTGACCGTGTGAATACTGAGTGCTCAGGTAGCCAGGAGGTACCTCTATCTGGCAGCTGGGGCTGCCTCCCAAGGCCCTGAAGTAATCAGACCCGTGAGACACTGCACAGGTACAGAAAGAGCAGCCCTCTGCCCTGTCTGGGTGCAATGTTCTTCCAAGTGATTGTCTATCCCTAGAGGGATCTTTATTTCCAACACCTTTCTGGGTAAGCCCAGATACGCTTGTTCCTCCCAGACAGCCACTCCACTGGAGGTAAATCTTGGTGCACCCACAGTTCTCCTGTATGGAATGCTGGCATGGAAGCTGGGTGCTCCAGAGGCTGGTGAGTCCCCTTGTCTGAGGTTTGGAGCAATTTGTTGAGTATTTGCATGGCTTGTGCCTGCTTCTGTGGCAGGCTCTGAGCCAGGCTCTGTCCTGTGCTATGCACCATGCTGGCCTCTGCTCTGGGCCCCGTGCCTCTGCCCCAGGCCACTAGCTCTGCTTTGGGCCCTGGGCCTGTGCCCCTTGCCCCAGGCCTTTGCTTTGGTCCTGGGTCTCTACCCCACCCGCTGACCTCTGCTTTAGTCCACAGGTCTGTACCCTGCACCACTGATCCCTGTCTGGGCCCTGAGCCTCTGGAGTCTGATCTGGGCCTCTGCTCCACAGCTGATAGATCTGTTTCCCTGAGTGTCTGGGAGTCCCGCCCTGGGATCCCCACTAGTCCCTGGGTTCGATGGGTAAAACCCCATGGGTTCACA
This sequence comes from Lophiomys imhausi, assembly GCA_907164525.1. Classification (NCBI taxonomy): domain Eukaryota; kingdom Metazoa; phylum Chordata; class Mammalia; order Rodentia; family Muridae; genus Lophiomys; species Lophiomys imhausi. The sequence continues at coordinate 5,721,253 of CAJQZJ010031764.1, forward strand.
CTTCTCAGGTTGTTGCTCAGCTTGTTTATATTTCTGTGATGTTGTACTTATTTTCGCTGTGCTCAAAATATATCTGTGCCTCGGCCGCCATCTTGGATTCCATTTCACCACTCTTGATGCCACCATTGTCACCTGCTTATCTGTGGTCTTGTGATGGCAAGATGCCGCCATAGCTCTAGGTATCACAACCTCTCATTGTATCTCAAAGCAGGAAGTGGATACATTGAACTTTTTCAACATGGGGTTCTTTTGTAACTGGGAAATTGCCTTCTGAGAAGGTGTCTTTATGAATTGTAGTCTTCTTGCAGCTCACTGACTAGGATTTGTTTCACTGATTAGGATAGTCAATATGGAGATGATAAAGGAGGGAGTGGGTATCAGTATCAGGTAAATGTGACAGTGCTGGTTACAAGTTCCTATTGTGTGCAGGAGACAGTGTTTAACCCTGGGAGTAGGGACCAAGATAATATCCCTACTTCACTTAATACTTAATAGCATTCTGTAGCATAGTGTGTGTGTGTTGGGGGGGGGGGAGCGGGTGAGTGAGTGTCAAGGTCTGTAGGTCAAGATCAGCAGCTCTGTTTCCCTTTAACATCCCGCTGGGTACAGGGCTGGGATAGAGAGAACTAGAACGTGCAGCGCTGTGGTGGCTTTTACCCGCGGTCTGTGGGTGGGACCTTGAGAGAAAGCGTGAATGCAACTGGGGGTCCATCAGTTCTCTCCCAGGATGTTTGAGCACTGGAGAAAGCAGGGGTCATGCTGGTTGCTGTTGAAGTCCCGGGAGTCTGGAGGACTGCCTTACTCACGGGGTTGCCCGGGTCAAGGATGGTGCTCTGGGCTAGAGAAGGCATGGTGGGTTCAGGGAAGTGCTGGCCTCTGAAGGTAGAAGATCCTTCAGGCAGAGTCAAGACAGTTTGAAGCAGCTATTTGATGAACCAGGTTTCCTTTATTTTTAGCTTAGGTGTCATTATGGTCTTAGTTTTCCCAAATCCTCTAAATCTCCTGAACTCTGAGATGGGAGAGAGCTTTCTGAACCGTGGGAAGTGGGGAGGGTTTTTTTGGGGGGTGTGAATGCATTCTGTTGGCTGAGACTGAGATACTGGCAAGGCTGTATTTACATGGGGGAAAGGTCCCAGATGCTTTGTATGTGACTAAACTCACTTTGTGACCTCCTGAGGGAGTTGTTTCCTCATGCTACCAGGAAGGTAGCTGTTTGGGTTCTGAGTCCACTTGCTCCAGAGGCAGACAGAAGCAGGGAGAGAGCTTGTCCCACTTCTTCTGGTCTCAATTTTGAGATTCTCGGGATTTGGACTTGCTTGGATCACACCTGTTCCAAGTCAATTCCTCTGCAGTGTCTGTCCACATCAACACTTAGTAAGGATTTCTAGATGCCTGCTAGGTTCAAAACCTGATCTGGGGGGCTGGGAGTATGCTCAGTTGGTAGGTTGCTTGCTTCTCATGCATGAAGTTCTGGGTTCCATTTCCAGTGTGGAAAACACTCAGAATGGTGGTTCATTCTTCTGATCACAGAAATTGGGAGACAGTGGCTAGAGGATCAGAAGTTCAAGGCCATCCTTATGATAGAGAGAGTCTGAGGCCAACCAGTGTACACTCTACAAGGCCCAGTTTCCACAAAAGAAAACAGCAAACAAAATTTATCTGGACAGCTGCAAAGGCCAGGGAAGAGATGTAGGACACTTTTGAGGTACTGCAAGGCCCAGCCTAGCCTGCTCCCCACATATACCCCAGGATTCTGTCCTTGCCTGAACCAGCCCATCTATACATCAATGAGTCAGGCAGGCAATGGAGTCTGGGGAACTAAGCCGATCCCAGAGATTGTGCTACCCAGGCTCGGATGATGATGTTTTGTTAAGGTTTCAGCCCAGAGAAACCCAGTGTTTGCTATGTTGGGGAAGAAGCTGGCCTGTGGTTCTCATGTTCAATGGGCCTGAGGGTGACTCACCCCATAGTCTGTGCCTTCATTGTGCCCAAAGTGCAGGTCTTTTGGTGTCATCAGGAGGACCACACAAATATGGAATTCTGGAAGACTTGGGTGGAGGGAGGAACTGCAGGGCATGGTGGATATGGAATGATGGCCACAGGCCAGGACTCTATGTGACCTTGGCCGTTCCCCTAGGGAAAAAGTGGGCTCTCCTCTGTAAGAACAGATTGGTACGCTTGCAAGAGGCCCTGAGGGCCGCTGAGAGTTTTGGCTCACACAAGACCTTAAGATGTCTTAAGAGGCCTCTTGTGGATAACATTGACTCTTCCTCGTCCAGTCCTCTCCTAGGCCCTTGGTCACTGTGGGACAGCAGCTTCTGCCAAGAGGGGGGCTCTTCATGCAGGACACCTGTTCTGCAGGGTTCCATTGGAGGTACTAACTAGCTAGTGGGTATCTGTCTGTTTGCACCATGTAGACCATGTGGCTTAAACCCACTGTCACGTACCTGTCAAGCAAGGTCTTAGAGGCTGGAAGGGCAAGGTCAAGGTGCTGGAACACCTGGTGTCTGGCGAATGATGATGGCTCAGAGTTGGTAGACAGCACCTGCTCACTGTCTTCACACAGCAGAGTGTTGAGCCCTCCACCCCCACAGCCTCCTGTTTGTAAGTATCTTGTATTAGTCACTTTGCTTGTTGCTGTGACGAAATGGATGAACAAAAGCAAGTGAAGGAAGGCAAGGGGGTGTGGACACAGCAGCACGAGAAGCAGTCTTGTCAGGAAGCAGTGAGAGGCCGATGACGGTGCTCAGATCACTTGTTCCTTTTTATTCAGTTTGGACCCCAAATCCATAGGATGCTGCCACCCACATTTGAGATGGGTCATCCCACTTCAGTTAATCTACGCTAGGCAGTCCCTCATGGGTGTGTTGAAACCTTGTCTCCTAGGCAATTCTAGATCCTGCTAAGTTGATAATTAAGCTCAATCATCACAAAGTGGGAGGAGTCAGAGGGCAGGGTGCCGTGATTGTGGGAGCAGAAGTTGGAGCCCTGTGCTTTGAAGAGGGTTGCAGGAGCCCTGAGCTAAGGAGGGAAGAATCCAGAGAGGAAGGGAAAGGCTTTTTCTCAAGACTCAAAACAAAGCACCTTGATATCAGCCTCTGACAGACTTGGTTCCTGACCTGGGATTATTAGGTGATAGTATGCACTGGGAACCTGGGAGCCACTGAGTTTGTGGAGATGCCTTTCAGCAACAACAGGCAGTGAAGTCTATGAAAGGGAAGTGAATGTGTTTATGGGCAAATGCTTAAGGTTTTCTGGGCCTTTGAGCTCTGCCAACCATTCCACTCTGCTTTGCAGTGGGAAGGCTGCCACAGGTCACAGACTGTGTGTGTTCAAGCATGCATGTGTGTGTGTGTGTGTGTGTGTGTGTGTGTGTGCGCGCATGTGCATGTGTGCACGTGTGTGCGTGTGCATGTGTGTGTGCATGTGTGCATGTGTGTGTGCGCATGTGTTCATGTGCCTGTGAGTGTGCATATGTGCATGTGTGTGCATGTGTGTGTGCTTGTGCGTGTGTTGGGGCTGGTGTACCTCTGATAGCTATGACTGAGTCCTGACTTAGATCTCAGGGCAGCTTCTTTCTCCTGTGCTGCTTGCAGAATCTTGGGCAGACCACAGGGAGCTGGGAAGACCTGGAATGAGTCACAGACAGCTATCATCTGCTGTGGGGTTTCCCAGCACTGTGTCCAGTGCTTCACACAGGTTACCCTCATCACACCAAATACTCCCTAGGGTAGGTACTTCTGTCTCCACCTACCACCCTAATCAGAGGAAGGCACAAGGAGTTGAAGTAAATTGCTCAGAGCTCAAAGATGAGAAGTGACTGAGCTGGGATTTGAACCCACATCAGTGGATCATGGGCAGCCTTTCCAACTGCACAGGTCTGTTGCTGCTCCAGGGACCTCAGACCCAGATCACCTTCACATCACTTTCTTCTTCTATCCATGACCTCCTTTGCTAGGGAGTGAGGACACCCTGAGAGGATGGCTCTTTTTTTCCCTTCAAACAGAGGTTAACAGAGTAAGTAGGTAAACATAACAATCTATGGGGCTGGGGGATGATGCAGTTGATAAAGTGCTTGCCATGTGGCTTTAAGGATCTGAGTTCAGTCCACAGAGCCCATGTAAAAAGCCAGGCATGGTACTGTGGGTTTGTAATCACACCGCTGGGTCAATGGGACATATGGGGATGGAAGGATTCCTGGGACTTGCGGGCTAGACAGCCTAGACTATTTGTCAAGCACAGGCCAGTGAGAAACCCCACCTCAAAATAACAAGGTAGGTAGTGTCTGAGAATGGAAGGCTTTGTTCCCACTCGTGGCACTACTGGGCAGAGGTTGGACCCTTAGGTGGCAGGGCCTGGTTTGCAGAACTAGGTCATAGAATGTGCCCTCAGAGGAGGCCCTGGGACCCAGCACTTCCCACTTTTCTCTTACTTCTTGTCTCTCATAAGGTGAACAGCTTTGCTCTTCCACTCCTGCCATAGTGATCTGATCACCACAGGCCCAGAAACAAGGAGCCAAGTGACCAGCCACCAAACTTCTGCAATTATGGGCCTTGCCATTTGTGAGTTTTCTTAGGCATTTATTCACAGAGACACAAGCTGATGAGGACATTACTTGTCAGTGTATGTTCACACACACACACACACACACACACACACACACACACACACGCGCATGTGCATATGCACATGTTCACACACACACACACACACACACACACACACTCATCCAATATTCACATGTTAGTGGATACCCTGGGTATTATTTGTCTCCCATGGACACAGGAGTCTAGTGAGACCCAGCTCCCAGCCCACCAAGTAGATGGGAGCAACCTAACCTAGTTATCACAATGGCTCCTGGAGCTCCTTTTTACCCAAGCCAGGAGAACCAGTAATAGACACGTCTGCTTCAAAGCACACACCTGCTTTGTTCTGGATGCCTCAGTTGGAAGTCAAGCACTCCAAGTTTGATTTGGAATTAAACACTGACAGATTTTTTTTCCCTTGAGGGTGGACTTGGGGAGCCCTCTGCACCCACAGACACAAGAAACCACGGATATGCCACTTGCTTCTTGAATGCCCAGGTTCTTAGAGCCATTGCTCCAGAGTGACCAGGCACCAGAGCCTCTGCAGTCAAGTTCAGGCTTGTTAGAGGAAATCCTGTCACAATCCAAGGCCCTGTGACCATGCTCCGTGCAGCTGTTCTCGGCAGTGAGAGAATGCCAATGACTTTGCTGGTGAGACTTGGGCTTCATCATAGGAACAGCATTTTAAGCGCTAATTTAACGTGGTGGTTGTAGCAGGAGCGGAGGCGAGCTGCTTCTGCCAGGAGGGATGAACATGTCTTGTTCTCTCTGTGGGAAGTCACAGACTTGACATTTGTCTTCCATTTAAGTCTCTGGATGCTTGTGGTTGGGATTTATCTGTTCACTCACTCATTCACTCATTCATTCATAAGCAGTGTGTGCATGCACGTTTGTGTGTGTGTGTGCGCATCTGTGTTTGCATGTGTATGCGTGCGTGTGTGTGCGCGTGTGTGCATGTGTGGAGAGAGGTCTCTCACGGGCCTGGAATTCTCTAAGTAGGCTATGCTGGCTGACAGGTCTCACCGGACTCCCAAGCAGATTATAAGCACATAGAATCACACTTGCATTTTTCTTCTGTGGGCTGCCTGAACTCAGGTCCCCATGCTTCCATGGCAAGCACCTTGTTGACTAAGCCATCTATCTCCCCTGCCTGATATATGCCAGGCACACCCACTTAATTTTAGCCACTAAGTTCTTGTAGTTTCCATCTATCTGTCTGCCCATCCATCTGTCCATCTATCTATCTTCTGGTCATCTGTTGATTCCTCAAATGCTTGGGATTCTCTGCTCTGTGTGGGGAAATATCCAAATATACGAAGCCAGGCTTTCCCTTCAAAGAATGAATTTCCCAGTGAGGGAAACGGGTTTCTGAGAAAATCACTGAAACACAGTGTGTTAGTCCTAGCACCAGGACCAGGTTAGAATTATTTATTGAATGCCTATTGGATGCCAGTCACTCTCCCTACATTATTACTGTTTGAACCCTTGGCTCTCACACCTTTGCTTCAGGCAAGGGCACTGTGGTCATCCTTGTTTTGTAGATTACTTAGGTCTGTCCTCCTCTGGCCAAGACCCACCCTCCTCTCCAGCTAGCATATTGCCCGTCCTTTCTCCTGGCAGCATATGACATGTAATATGGAATTGGAACCTGGAAACAGGATAAGCTGCAGGATTCAGGATGGTATCAGCCTTGGGCTTTGCAGGCTGAATAAGAGTTCTCCTGCAAAGATGAGATGTAGTGCCTTCAAAGAACAAGATATTTGGGCTCCTGGGGGGGCATGTATGAAGTTCTTCAGATATGTACATAGTACCCCAACTCTGGAGCTTCCAGGGTGGGCTACTGAAGTCAAGGGTGGTGACTGACTGGCTCTTTTCATTCAAGAGGGCCAACATTTTCAATGCCAGACATCTTGGGACATCAAACCTTATAAGTCTAGAAAGGACAGCTGTTTGTCCCCAGTGTGATTTTCCCCTCATCCTTTCTGATTTAAAACCTCAATTTTGGCAACCCAGTCCACATATCAGAGCAGAGTTCCCAGCCCAGCATTCTGGATCTTCCTCACAGCTATTTACAGATGCCTATGGGAAAGACTGTGGAATCAAGCTCCCATCCTGTCCTGTGGTGGTAAAGAATTGTCCTCTAGATAATTGGAATTCTATTGTTGATCAAGGTGAAGGGCACGCAGGACAGTGGTGCCCATCGTCTCCCGACATCTGGTTTGGTAGGGCCTGGTGAACCTGCCTTCATCTTGCACAGGGTTGCAACTCAGTGGCCACGATCCTTCCCTAACCAGCAATTTCAAATTCCACTGTGTCTGAGGGGCAAAGAAAGGGGGGAATGGACTCTGTGTAGGTTTCTGGATATTTACCTTGAATTAGGGAAGGGAGGTTGTCTTTTCTCTGTCATCCTAGGAACCGGATTAGTTTTTGTTCAATATTGTGAAGTGGGATGAAAAGAAAAAGGGAGATGAATGCAAGGGTGAGGTGAGACTTTGATCTGAACAGAGCCATCGTGTGAGAGTCTGCACAAAGGCAGTTTGCTTTCTGTGTCTAGATCCTGGTAATTAAGGCCTCCTAATGACCCGTTCTAGAAAGAAAGTTATTTGCCGTTAAGAACACTAAGCGTTTATTTGCAGGGAATGGGCTTAATTCAATTAACAGGAACTGGGAGGCGCTCACAGCACAAGGTATATTAGCCCAGAACTTGGTTTGTAATGAGACCCAGAAAGTACTTAGAGGGAAAAAAGCTAATTACCTAAAATTCTCTCTCTCTCTCTCTCTTTTTCCTTTTTCCAATAACGCAGAGGGTTTAGCACAAATTTCAGAAGCCTGTTTCCCAAATCCCTTAAGCTTTAATTAATGATTAACAGAGCAGGGGAGGATGGGGAAGAAGCTTGGCCAAGGGCGGTTCTTAATAAGTCCCACCCTCCAACTGCACTTCTCAGTTTGCAAAGCATTTTGAATATTCATGACCTCCTCCTTCTGGACCTGTCCCTAGCCTTTGTGTGAGGATTTCTCCCCAGGTTGCCTGACTTTCCTATCGCAGTCTGGCTGTCTTCAGCTAGGCCCACACACTGTTTTCAGTCTGCTATTGGAGTTGAAGGAACAAAGCAGATGTTTCAACTGTGACAGGCACCGTGGTCCAAGTTCATGACCTTGGGCATGAGACTAAAATCTTATTTGCTACCCTGTAACAGTGCTGTCCAATCTGCTCACATGCAGCTACTTAGTATAAATGAATTAAAATGAAATAACATTTATGATGAATTCCTCACTCACACTGGCACATTCCAGAGGTCTACAGTGGCCCGTTGGGGATGGCACAGATACGGCCTGTCTCTGTTGTTCTGGGAAATTTTAAAGGGCAGTGCCAGCTCATCCTGTCCATCTTTTGAAGGTAATGTGATAAGAACTGAGACAGATGATGTAGGGAAAACATGACCCTCGTGAAGGTTCAATAATAGAGTCATCTGTGATGGGGAGTCAGGGAGAAGTATCCATCCTCAGCTCCTCAGACAACCCACTCTTGATATAACGGGGAGGAATAATGAACAAAAGGGACATGAGGAAGAATAGAGACACAGCACAGTGTTTTCAAGGCTCTGTTATCTGCCTGTTATGATTCAACAGCTACATGGACTCTGCCCAGGGTCTTCACTAATTGTCATGTCCATCCAGCTAGGCAGAGGTCCCCTCCTTCTCTTGGTAGACGGGTTGATGGGAGCTAGGACAGGTGAAGTTGCACATAGCTTGGAGGGCATAGAGCCAGGGCTGTTGTGTGTCCCATGGACACCAGACCCAGTTTGTTCTTATTAGCTCAAGGCCTGAGTGCCTCTGTTTCATGAAGCAAGGGTTACAGTTGGCAGTTCTTGCACTCTCAAGGGTCCCCAAAAAGGCTCTGAAAGTTGCTCTGTTTCCAGTCGGATTGAGGCTGGGGATTTCCTGAGAGGAGGCCATGGCAGAGAATGACCTTAGCAACCTGCCCAGCTTGGTATAAACAGCACCAGGAGCTGCTCTAACAGGTCCTCTATCCCATGGACCTTGGGGTGTCATTGGAATGTGCCCGTACCCTCAGCCAGATCCTAGAAACAGGATCCTCCAAGGGAGCCTTACCCTCTGCGTGCGTCCTTAGAGCAGGGGGCAGACAGGACCAGGCTGTTCTCTAATGTTCACCTGGGGACTGGCATTGACTGTGATGATGAATGACCTGGGACCATACTTCCGTGAGAAGCCTGTGGCTCTTGAGTAGGTAGCACATAGCATCTTTCAGGGGCTGACACTGCCATGGGGAGGTGCAAAGAACTTGGGCAACGCCTCTTGTTTTTTTTTTTTTTGTGTGTGTGTGTGTGTTAGAAAGAGGGAGAACTTCTTGACTTCAGCCTCCTCATTTGAAAAAAAAAACCCTCTGAACACAGAGCCTGTTTGCCTCACATGTGGTTCAACTGTAGGACCAGATGTCCTCGAATGGAGAGTTGCCTGGAGACTATGGGAGCATCAATGCTGCTTGCATAACGAAAACTGAGGTAGAGGTAGTGGGCCTGGGACGTGGCTCAGTGGGTAGGCTCCTTCCTTGGCAAGTACCAGGCCCCTGGGTTCAGTCCCCAGCACTGCATAGGTCAGGCATGGTGTTGCAGGTCTGTGATTCCAGTCTTAGGAGGTGGTGGAGGGAAGATTAAAAAGTCCAGCATCTTCCTTGACTACACGAGTTTGAGGCTAGCCTTGGTCATGTGAAACCTTGTCTCAAAATAACATAAAATAAGACCGACATTGGCTTTCAAGTCATTCCTGGCAATGGCTGAGGTTTCATCAGAGGAAGATCTGGCCTTCCGGGTGGCTTTTATGCAGAAGACGTTCTTTCTTTCTTCTCTATCGAGGCCTTCAATAGAGCTGTTTGAAGCTCCAGGGCCTGACTTACTTGGCTTAATGTCCCATCCCTTAAGCCTCTCATGGTGGGTCTTTTGGGAATGGGTGTTCTTTCTCAGTCTTCTGCTGTAACAGGGCCCCAGACCTTACTAGGTCCCCAGGCATTAACATGACTGGCATGACAGAAGTACCATTCAGGCCATAAAACTCAACATATAGACAGTACCATCCACCAAAATGAAAACAAAGGCAAAAATCCATTAAAGTCCATAGTTCTGGGAAAGCCTCTAGATATACTAATCTTGTTTTTGGCTTCTGTAGTTTTCCATTTCTGGCAAACTGGTTTTGTTAACTCAAGTATGTCAACCCAGGGTATGATCTTGTCCTTAAAAGGTCACCTGAGAAAGTCTTGGTGCTACACTGAGATATGGAACACCCAAGTGTAGTCTCTTGCCAGCTAATAACAATTTTTTATTGGGTTACATCTGTGTCTAAGCAGTCTGTTATGGTGGATACACCACAACATTTTTTTTCTAGTTTATTCCATCATGGAATAAATGGTAGCCTCTTATGTCTGTACCAGAGGTCAGTGACCATAGTCCTGTAGCATACACTTCGCCTGGTGCATAACGTGAGCTACCTAAGTCATTCTGGACACCAACACATTACACATTGTGCTGGGGATGGAAGATGATGTAAATACGGAGATCCTTGGCGGGGATCAGGGGGCAGGAACACAGTCCAAAGCAATAGTTTGACATTTTCTGGGTTCAGAAAGCATTCTACAACATCCTTGGGAGGTAGCTCAGTCCTCAAAGTGCTTGCTGTGCAAACATGTTCACCTGAGTTCAGTACTTGGAACATAAGGAGAAGCTGGGTGCCATAATTCACATCTATAATCTCAGAGCTGAGGAGCAGAGACAGGTGAGTTAGTTCTGGGGCCTTGTTGGCCGTGTAGTCTAGCTGAGATGTTGAGCTCAAGCTCCAGTGTTAGGTCCTGTCTCAAAAGTCACGTTGAAGAGTCATAATGGAAGGCACCCAGTGTCGGCCTCCATATGCATATTCACAGCCAGTGGGAGAGTCCCCCGTATTAACAGGTAAACACTGATTGCCTCTGGGTTGTGAAGAGGTAGGGCAGGCTCTTTGGAGTAAATGTGGAGAAAACTCTAGGGTACAGGTAGGGTAGGAGATCCAGACAGCTGGGTCACATTTTGTAAGACTGAAAGCATTAGGCCGGATGCGTGCGTGCGTGCGTGCGTGCGTGCGTGCGTGTATGAGAGAGAGAGAGAGAGCACATGTGGGTAGAGGTCAAAGGACAAACTGATTGAATCAATTCTCTTCTTCCACCAAATGGGATGGAATTCATGTCCTTTGCCTCAATGGCCAGCACATCCACCCTCTGATCCACACCATTCAATCAGTATCCCGGCTTCATTTCAGCCTGTGTCACCTTGAGTAGCACTCTGCCCTCTCTCTGTCCAAGCCATACTTTAAGGCAATGAGAGACCCAATAAAGAAGACTTAGGTCATTGGCTTCCCGTCAAATACAGGGGACAGGGTCCAGTGGGATCCCCTTGGGGGGTGAGAGGTAAAATCCCATTTGACCAATTTCTGTTTTAGTTCACTGTATGGAAGAGGTCCTTGACTTTAGGAACAATTCATAGTCCTGATTTCAGAGCTTATGCCATTGAGAAATGATGGTAGCAAAGGTCACCTGGCTGTTGATCTAATAAGAGACTTGAGGCTACCAGTCAGTGAGGAGTAAATTGATGGAGGAGTGGATGTGGGTGCAAGGTCCCTCACCAAGCTTCTGACCTCCTTTCACTTTCAATCCTACGTGCCCCCACCAAGGTTGTTGCCTTAGATTCAATCCCTGGAAGTGTGCCCTAAGATAAGAATTTGGGAGCCAGTGGCTTACAGGAGCAGGGAGGGGTTCTTTAGAGCATGGGAGGACGAGGGAGGAGTCAAGAAGGCTAAGGGTGGCATGTTAAAAAACATCTTGGTAAACTGCATGTGATGATTCCTGCTTGTAATCCTAGCGTTCTAGAGGCTGAGATAGGAGCCTCTCTCAAAAAAAAAAAAAAAAGAAAGAAAGAAAGAAAGAAAGAAAAGAAATGAGATATCTGCTATCTGCAGACCTCAAAACATCACACCCAAAACTCTCCCACTCAGTGAAGAACATGCCTTCACCA